>CAUJNA010000696.1:0-65000 GCA_963377175.1 Effrenium voratum | reverse complement strand
TCTGGCACTATGCCTGTCTAGGCAATCTATTTAGCTATCTAGTTATGTAGCTATCTATCTGGCTGTCTATCTAGCTATCTATCTATCTATCTAGCTCGCTTCATCAAAATATTTACTTCGAAAACTGCTTTTGTACTTGACTTTTCGAATTTTCGAGCTGCAACTGGAAAAATGTAATCGTACCTTCGATCACGAAAGTATTGCGCCTGCCACGAAATCTGCACCTCACCTTGCGAAATTGCTGCGCCTGCCACGAAATCTGTACCTGACCTCGCGAAAATACTGCCCCTGCCACGAAATCTGCATGCGCCGCCTTGCGCGTCCGTGCCAATGGGATTTGCGTGCGTCCGTGCCAGAAGTAAGAAAATGCCGCGCCTGCCACGAAATCTGTACTTCACCTTGTGAAAGTGCTGCGCCTGCCACGAAATCTGTACCCGACCTTGCCAAAATGCTGCGCCTGCCACGATTTTCAATCCCTGCGAAACCTCCGTGTTGCTGTTACAGTGGGCCCCGCTCCGAGACCGTTCCGAACCCGAGACCGTCGTCGGACAGGCGTCGCGACCGGGGTAGCTTTCAGCCAGCTGGAGAAGCCAAAGCTTTCAGAGGGTTCTTTTTCGCGATTTCTATTCCCCCGCCACACGCGCACGCATGTTTTTTCGCATGCATCTATTCTTCCTATATCTCATCTTTGCGCAAGCTACCTTCAATTAGTATCCGTAACACGGAAGTTCCTTCTAGACTTCCTTTGACTAATCTGAAGCCAACCCTGAGCCTGCCCCAAACCCCCCAACCCACACTTTCCCACGTTTCCCACTTTAAGGGGGGGGGGTTTGGCACTGTCTCAAGGGCAGAGCATTGGGGTTTGCTGCAATGCCCAAAGAATGGTACTTTTTACAAGCCCAAATTGAGTCATGAAAATCAGCAATTAGTCGTCATTTGGCCCGGGAAAGGGATGGGGGGTTTTAGATTTGGAAGACGCCTCGCGGGCTTTTCCCGCGCGAGGCGGGGAAGGCGGCCCGCAGTGCGACGCTCCCGGAGCTCGCGGGTTTGGGGTCCAAGGCGTCGCGGAGGGCGGCCTTCGAGGCGGCGGAGGCGCGTGTTCGGTGGGCGCTCTTCGGGACAGTTGCTGGCCGTTGTGGAGGGATGGATGGAAGGGAACGGGAAGGGAAGGGAATGGAAGGCGTGGAAGGGAATGGAATGGAATGGCTGCGCGGCAGGGCTTTGCCAGTATGCAGCTGGACGGGCCATTGTAGCAAACCAAAAGGGGGTTGTGCAAACAGTTTGGATTACTCTGGGTCAAGTTGGAAAGCTCTTCAATATTCTCCCCATTACCACGAAACCTATGAATACCAGTTGGCAAACCATGAATCCCAACTCAACCATCGCGGAATTTGTGGCCATCCGCATGTGCTTGGTGGGGGCCCCTGGAGTACTTGGGTACCAGCCCCTTGAACCCCCGAACCAACCCCCAGACTTGGACCAATCCCTGGAGTTTTCCGAGTGTCGGCTTTCTCTCAGGTCAAGGTGGTGAAGCCACAGGTGGCGAAGTGTGTGGCCAAGCTTCGCGGCCTCAGGCGACAGGGAAGAGACAGCGCTAGCGGGGGTGAGGGCGTGAAGTGGAGGCTTCGGCAAGCCAGGAATCCTTTGGGCGCTTCATGTCACGTCATGTCATCTTTTTTTTGTTTTTTTCTCGGCACCTTCTCTTGATGGCCTTCCGGGTTGACGTCACTGGGTTCCATTGCAGCGAGGATCGGCTGGTCAACTCGGTTTGGTGTTTTTCTTGATGGCTTCCCGGGTCGTTTTCACGCCTGGGATCCATTTCTGCGAGGGCTCGAATTGCCGCGTGGTTGGGCTCCGATCGCTCCGTCGGCCCGGTCGCGCGCCTTTCGAAGGCACGGGCGGCGCGTGGCCGCGCTCCGCGCCCGCGCGGCGGAGCTGCTGGAGGCCGCGGAGCTGCGCGCCGGGTCCGAAGCGGAGACGCGGGCGCGGAGGTGGGGTGTTTGGTATTTGGGCGTTTTGATTGTTTGTCTGTTTGGATGTTTGCTTGTCCGTCTTTCTTTCTGGCTGGCGGGTTGGTTGGCTGGTTGTTGTTTTTTGCTTTTTTGGTTTGGTTGGATTATTTGCTCGCTTGCTTGCTGTCCTGAGCGTTGTCGGTTGCTTGTGGCAAGCTGCCCGTACTCCGAAGCTGCCGTTTTGAGACAAACTCGATTTACGTCGCTCGCGGCTCGAGGCGCGTGAGCCGTTTGCTGCACGCGCCCAGCCTGGCGCTGAAGGCAGGCCGCCAGGTGGACGAGCAGCAACTGCTGCAGCAGCTCAGCTGCAGTGAAGGTGTGCCCTCCGGGACACACCTCGTGCCTTCTCTTTATGGTGGGCATAGAGGAACACAATGTATGGAGGGAGGGGGAGCGATGTCTGCCCTCTTGCCTGGGGATGGTGCAGTGCTGGGTCCCTCAAAGGGGTCGGATCTTGAGGGGTTCTCAACATTTGTTTTGGGGTGATTTGCGAGCACGACTTGGAGGATGTTAGATGTTACTTTCATTGGTCCAGTACTATGGATGCCCGAAGTATTGCAACTCCCTGTATTTCGCCGTGATATACTGGGGGTTTTGTGATTCGATGCAGTTGGTTCACCTGCAAGATTTGGGGCATCCACGGTAGCCGGTGTTCTTCCTTTTGGTGTGGATGCAAGAGACAGATCATGTTTCTTCCTTTTCTTTTCTCGTCACTCGTTTCTTTTTGCGAGGGAGTTTTTCCTAAACTTATTTCTGGTACGTTTTATTATTTCTCATCGTTTGCCTTTCTCTCCCTTTTGCCCTTGTTTTTGTCGGCGGGCTGCGTTTCCGTTTTGGTAGGTAAAGGAGACTCAAAGCTGACCTTGAAATAAACAACAACAAGAGTACGGCGAAGTGGGTGTTTTTCCCTCCCCCTGACTTGATTGTGTACACATGGGTTGCCCCTGCTTTCCTCCGTTTGTTTGGTTTGAACGTAACAACAAAGGTGAACTCACCAATAGCATAAGGACTCCCCAGAGTTGCCACCATTGTTTTGCTTGTCCTCCAGTTGTTTGTGGGTGGGTTGCCCTTTCCCCCCTGCCCTTTTTGTTCCCTTCTTTTTCGCATGGGTTGCCATCTTCCCCCCTTTTCGTGGGTGGGCGATGATTATCTTGTTTTCCAAATGCTTTCTGGGTGGATTGCCCTTGTGTTGCCTTCTGTTCATCGGCGTCCTGTTTTTGGTTCCCTGTGGGCCCCCTTCAATAGGTCAATCAAAAGAGGGCACGTCCTTTTTGGCCACAACAACTCAAGGAGGACGATTTGCCGGTTAAGCACTTAGCAGCCACGCTTTTCTCTCATCAGATCTTGAGGAATCCGGAAAGGACTCCAATCGCTCGGGGTGCGCCTTCTTTTTTGTGAGGCTTAACACACCACCTCCCGCCAGTGCTAAGGCAAGTGGCGGAGATTGCCGCGGCGAGCGGCGAGTGAAAAACCGGTTCTGCGGACACGTCAGTGGCCAATTCTCACGTGCCCACGTGGGGTTCGGTGCATTTGAGCCCCAGAGGTTGTATCTGGTTTCTTGGGTTCTGTAAGTGGAAGCAGCGCTGCAACTCGGGCAGGAGGCGATCAATTTGCACTGAAGGCAAATGGGATATTTGTAAATAAGGTTACTAACCACTTGCCTTCAGTTTCAAATCGTATCGCCCAAATCGTATCGCCGCCTTCGTCTTCAGCGGGTTGCCGCACCGCGCAATTTGTAGCCCTTTGGCATCGGGAAAGGGAGCTTGGGGCCAATGAGTCCGATGGTGAGCCCTGACCTCTGGCCCTCCGATCGTGTGTTTTGGGTCCCTTTTAAGTGGTTTTCTTTTGGGGTCATGTGTACTGGGGGTGCCTTTTGAGTGCGGGTTTTCATTTTTCAAGAGCCATCAAGAGGAGCCCTATCCGAGACAAATTCAGATCTGATGACAGTCACCGAATAAGAAAACCTTCCCACCAGGGAACCACACAGACAAAATCCAAATCATTTTTTTCGGGTTCAGTCGGCGGGAGGGTCACCTCTGGTTGTCGTTTGACTCCCCCCCCAACAAAGTTGTGGCTTCCCTTTGCAAGTGCATTTGCAGTTTTCCAATGGTTCGCTCCCCCTGAAAAAACAACAAAAACAAACACCCAACAATGACAACAATGTGTGGGTTTCCCTTGTTTTTGTTCTCCCCCAAAAAAAAAATGGTGGTTTTTCCACCCTTTTGGAAGGCCCCCCTTGTAAGAGGCTGCGGTGCCTCACAAGACAAGCCCCTTCCTGAGGGCGGGAAGACTGCGGCGGAGCTGGGAGCTATCAACGGCCCGGGGCTCGCGCCGGGAGGGTCCAGAAGGGCTGCGCAGGCAGAAGTCCAGCTAGACCAGGCATACAGAGCGGGTGTTGTGAATCACAACTCAGGGAACCTTGAGGTGCACCCCTGAGACTATGCAATCAACTTGAGCGTGTCGCGGCTTTCGGGGTCTTCCAAAATGAGTTAGTCTTCAAATGAGCGAGCCTGCACAACATGGTTTCCCATTGGTTTCCCTTTCAAACAAGCCCCAAGAAGCGACCCTTCCAAAAGAAATGCATCCAAATGGAGTTGTCACTCTTAGGACGATTTTGTCGTGTAAAATTCGGATGTGTCCTCGGGGTACGCTCACTACGCGCATGTAGTTTGAACGGGGTATGTAATGATGTCGTCCTGGGTTGACTGCGATCACTTCAAGCGGTCATCCAACTTTCTATAGAGAAATGACCATCTATCGGGCTTCCCCGACCACTGACAGTCGCCCATGTTAAGAAGACCATGCCCCGTTATCCATTGTAAGTGGTCGGGGGTGCAACTCTGGCCATCTCGGTTGTTTGTTTTTGTTGCTGGTCATGTTTATCGAGTGGGGCACTTCTATGGCCGTTTGAACAGGATAAATGAAGCAATGTTTGGGCGGGGAATCAATGTACGTGATCTCCAGAAAGGGTTCACCACTGAGGTTGGCTAGTTTGATGACTATTTTGATGGGCAAACGTTTCAATTGTCAGGTTTGCTTCACGGATGCTGAACACATATCACCACGCATTCGGGCATCTCCATTCGGGTTGTGTATTGTATGTCAGACTCTTGATCCTTTAAAAGCGCAGAAGCTTTTAAAGACATAGACCTCTTTCAAGGTATACCCTTTTGCAAGGTACATCCTTTTTGAGGGCCATTTGGGGAATCAACCGGCGATCTCCGTACGAGGTCTTCGTCCTGAGCTGTTGGCACTGCTTCGGGGCGAGGCGGGGATATCCCCTATCTCGCATGTTTTTCCCAGGACCACTGGGTTTCTGGGCCCTTGGGGGGCTGGTTGCCACAATGAAAGGATAACTGGGTTTCAACTAGATTTCCTCTTGAAGGGGTGTAAACATCGCAAACGGGAAGGGCCGATTTTGAAGGAGAGTTTTCTTTGGGCCAATCGTTGCAGACCCAGGTTCTCTGAGTGGCCAAGGGAAGCCCCTTCAAAGTGACAAAGTCATGGCAATGGCTCACGCGGGTATCACAGAAAGGGCATGGTCACAACCATGGTAGAATTTAGCATCCACTCTGCTTTGTGAACATAAAGTAGAGTGCTATCTACTTTCACCTGCGATCTAGCTAAGGTAGGCTTCTTCGTGCTTGGTGGGTTCCTACTAAGATTGGTCCTTGGCCCAAAAAGGCTCAGGGTCACTGGGCAACTGGGCTCATACAACCGGAAGCCCATGTTTTTGCGGCCCCCTTCCCTCAACGTTGCCACTATTTTGGGAATCCATGGGCAACGAGTCTAACATACGAATGCTTTCGGGGAGCCGCTGGCTGTGGCGCCCAGGCCGGGTTGTCAAATTTCATAAATTCCTATGGTGAATTCGCACTCAAACCTTGCCTCACCACCACGTGGCGGTGCATCTATGTTTTCCCTGATTGTGGCAAAGCTCGAGCGGAACAACGACCCTTCTTTTGGTGGCTTTCATGTAACGCCCCTCTGCAAACAGTTCGGTGTTTGCCTGTACCGCCTGCACAAGCAAAACGTGGCTTCTTCCTACTTGGGTGGTCAGCCAAGTTAGAAAGTGGCTAGCAATTTGGGTTATGATGCGCTCACAACATACTTAACTTAGCCGGATATTAAAGTGGTTCCTTTCAATCAGCGAAGCAAACAAGTACGAAACGCAGATCTTTCATGATCAGAGGGAGGAGAGCTTTGCATATGAACTTGAGTTGGGGGCTCAAAGGCGGAGCCGGTGGAGCCGGCGGAGTCGGAGCCGGAGGCGAAGAAGTGGGCGGCTGGAGCCGGAGCCGTATGGGTGCTGATTTTCAGCGTGGTTGAAAGGGAAACCAAAAGGAGCATGCATGCTTGGAGTTGGGTGGGCGGGGTGCCAATAAAGCCAATTTATATTTGAAGCAGAGCGTCTTTTTTGGTGAGGGTACGCTTTTTGGGGCTGCTTTCAGGGACGACCAACAGGACACCACTCATTGGTGGTGCCGGTGTCCCCGATGGATACCCTTACCCTCCCAACAGTAAACTTGGAACCTGGAGAGGGTGTCCCCATTCAGGTTCCACGTTTTTTTGGGAGAGCAATTGATGATTGGGGCAGGTTGGTAGAACTCCATTTGTAGAATTCCATTTGTGGCAGAATTCCATTGCAATTGTTCCTAAGATGAATGGAGTTGAACCTAGTTGATGGGGGGAGATAGTCGTCAGAGTTTGTGTTGCCACTTTGAAAGCCGCAGCGCAGTCATAAGTCATAAGGACAGCCCGTTTTCCTGTCACAGACGGCTCGAAACACCCCGGCCTTTACCCCCTCGTATGGTTCACCACGGTGTTATTGGTGAATTTCTGATCATGTTGGCAGCGCCACCCAAACAAGGGTCCACCCCCCCCAACCCCCCCCACCCCACCGCCCCACCGCCCCCCGCCCCTTGGGGCATCGGCCCCATCCAAATCACTCGGCTCTCCGCCCAGACTTCCGTTCCGGCCTTCCCGCAGGGCCCGGAGCTTCTCAAGGGCGGGGCAGCCCGGAGAGAGGTCTCCGTTTCTTGGCTCCCAGCCGTCCGGTTCCTTAGCCTTTTGGCTTTTTGGTATTTAGTGGTAGTTTCTGTTTGACCCACTGACACTTAAACTTTTAGCGCGGGATTTGAGGGCAGCCCAGGTTTGAAACTTGGGGTATGAATTTCAATGGAAAAGCCACATCCAAAGTGGTTGGTAGACATGAACCCCAACAGTGATGTTCACCAAAGAGTCCCGTTAAGACTCACTCGCATGTGAGCAGCGCCCAAAACCAATCTGACTTCCAGGATATTTAAGCGGCAAAAGAGGGCATGGGGGGCATGACGGGTGTTTCTTGCTCTGTTGTGCGCCGAATTACCTGGTGAGTTGAGCGTCTTTGGGGATTGCTGACAGCGCAGGGTCGTCCCTGTGCTGGGTTCCTCTTCTGCGTAAAACGCACCGAACATGCAAGTGACCGGGGCACCTTTTTGCTGTTGTTTGCAAATTACAGAGTGGCAGCAAAAGTCCCGAGTGGGCTGAAACGGGGATCCCACAAGCTAATTGTTTCCACGTTGGCACAAACGTATCTGGGATTCACGCCAGAGGGAAATCTTGCTAAAGGCTTGTGCCTGCACACTAGATATCTAGATAGTCAAGCGGGCAAAGCGTGCAGGCTGTTGCTTTGCTGCCGGGGCTATGTGGGAAGATTCCGGGAAGGCTGAACATGATCATTCTCCCTCCCCAAGGGTTCAAAATGGGAGCCCGGAGTATGGTGTCCCGATTTCTGGCTCGAATCTGCTGCAAATGTGCAGACTAGAGGGCAGTGCAGGCCACCTGGAGCGCAGTTTCTCGGGGAGCGTGCTATGCTTGAACCAGGCTTGAATCATAGGGCCGGGTTGCTTATGAATCGATGTTGGTGAAGCAGTGAAGAAAACAAGAACCGCCCAGGCCCCGCATGCTCCCACTTTTCCCGTTGAACGGAACTATTGCAACTCGCGCACGGTCGTTCCTAATCTCGGTACATTTCGTTTCAGAAGGGCTTCTACTACCAGTTCTCCTACCTGGCTTAACAAGGATTATTGTCAGGCCTATATTAGCCTTAACCATCGTGCGATGTTCGGCCAACATAACCAGTAGACTATGGTCCGTTGGAGAGGGACCTGGGAGTACTCACTAAATTTATCCCAGGAACCACGGAACTCAGCAAGATTTTAGGAGGCAGGGTTGGCTGCAAAAGTTGGATGAACACTCATGCCCACCCTACAAAGGGAAGCCCAAACGACTTTGTTTTAATAGTTGTCTAAGCATGCTTTGGCACAACCAATGGCTGGGGCCAACCCTGGTTGGAACTCTGAGTCCACTTGAAAAAGGGGGGCGAATGCGCAAATCCGAAGTGAGGGTGGAGTAAAAATAGACAAGGGATTCCCAAGCAAGCTGGTTGCATGTTAAATGCTTGTATTCCGTCGCATGCCCGCAAAGACTCGTCAGAGCAGCACAAACTCAGCTCCCAAGTAGAATGCTAGTATCACCTGGGTTGCCCAAAGGGTCATCTTGCAAAGCTCTCCAACAAGCACTTGGAAGAGTGCTGTTTTTTGCTGGCTAAGGAAGAACATATGAATGCAACCATGAAGAGCAAAAGGGACACATGGAGAGTCAAGTCGATCTCATGTCCAACTATTGACCGCTGTTCACCGGGTTTCACAACACCCGAGCGAAAGCAGGGATGGTGAGAGCCCCCTCCAAAAGAAAGGAGAAAGGGAAGGAAGCACTGGAACACAGAGAAACATCTCTCAGCAGGCATAAACTCACGCTAACCGGCTTCTTCCATGCTTCAGCCCCAACCCCCGATTTGCCCTGATTGGCATCAATTTGAAGATCTGTGTCTCCTCCAAGCGACTGGCTCTAATTCAGCGTCATGCTTGTAACTTTTCCTCCACAAACCCTTCAAGGCATGTCTGCGGAGCAGCGGGCCATGCTCTTCATCGACTGATCAGTGCGCGTTTGGATCGCATGCCGGAGGGGTGGCTTTGGCTTTGGTAGAGAGCGTCGCGGTTGCTTTGGGCGACGTGGAAACAACGGGCGAAGCGGCTTGCCAAGACTCACTCTTTTTGGGGAGACATCTAAGTAGGACGCAAACAGTCCAGACCTCTTTTGGCCAATCCGCTCGACATGCAAAGACTGTTGGACCCAAGGTGCAACTTGAGGCGTGCAAGGCGTTCCGCTCTGGTTCCGGCGCTGGCTTGCGGGGTTGAGACTGTGCCGGCCGAAAAAGGCGATTGCAGGTCGGCATTGGCGCCTGGGCTGAGCATTGGGGCACTTATGCGGGGTTGCATTGATCGAATGTTGTAGTGCCTCCCCACGCTGACAAAGGCTGCAAAAGCTGGTGCACACTTCCACCCAGATCAGAAGATCTGTCAATTCTATTCTAAGGCTCGCGATGCCGTGAACGGGCAACTACGTGGATTTGGATTTGGCCCGCCTCCAAGCATTGAAGAACTTGACACCCCACAGGTCTCCCTGTACACAGGTGTTTAAAACCGCCTCTGAAGGTTGTTTAGTTTCCTGCTTCACATGAGCAACTGACAACATGTCTGATAGTCTCACCAAGTTTTCCCATGTCCGTTTTCTTTTTTTCTCCTTCGGGGGCTCGCATAGTCTTGAATATACCCCTTTGGTACCAGGTTTTGATTCAGAGGCTGTCATTGTTTTACAGAGCCCTTTGCAAGGGCTGCTTAACCGAGTTCTCCGAATCTCGTTGCTCTCGGGATCCTGTCGCGGCGCCGTGGGGTCCATGGCCTCATTCGCACCCAAATACATCCATCAAGATCGAAGTGGGGGCAACTCTGGGCTGAATCTCCGCAGGTCAACCTTGCCGGGGTTCATGACGCTTGTCTTTGCCTTTCCTACGGGATCCTCAGGGTGCTGTGCCAAGGGAGAGTTGTTCAAATAATACCTTACGGCCTTACGGATGGGACAAACCAATGCATGTTCTCGCACAAATATGCAGCACTCATGAACCACAGAAGGGTCCCTTGCCGCGTCGCCATGGAGTAGAAGCCATCTGTTTGGTGATTTCATGGAACCCTTCCTCCAGGTTTCCTACCTGCCCCCTCGGGCCGAAGGTTTTGGGGCCCGGGACATTTGGGCGTGTCTACGAATTGGGACGCCCCAATTTTGGGCTTTGGTTGGCCTGTGCTCTTCCCCTAAAGCGAGCCCAAGAGGCTGCCACAAGCAGCACGTCCGCTGGGAAGTCGGGGATCACTTGTTTGGTCCAAACCCGCAACTCGCAACCCGCGGGTTTGGCCAAGAGTTGGCCTCCGATGGCTCGAGCTGGCCGCTAGCCCCCGCGGCGCGCAAGCTGCGCGCCTCAGCGCCGAGCTCTGGCGTGGCGTTTGGTGGCCAGGACTGGCAGGACTAACTTCCAAAGACGCTTCTTGGTTTCCTGCTGATTTTTCCATCCTTGCGGGAACTTCCTTGTTCAGGAACCTGAGGACGTTCTGTGGTCCCCTATTTTAAGCTTGTCAGCTTGTCTCCAATTTCGAGAAACCCGCGAGATGAGCGTCCTTCCGATTTTCTTTTAGACACGCCTCAAGAAGGGGTATAAGTTCCCAATAAAGGCTTTTTGGGGTTTATAAGGACCATCAACCCCTTGGGGAATTGCTCCAAGGCAAGTTCAGGATCCCTTCTGGGCAAATTAAATCCTGACCTCATACCTTGGGGGGAAGGGAGGGGGTTGTGACCCTGGGGCATGGGATGGTACCTATCATCCCCCACTTTTGGTGGCTGGTTCTGGTAATTTGACGTCTGAAGAAGGGGAGTAAAAAACACCTCATGGGTGAACAGGGCTGTGGGAAGAAACGGTTCAGATTCCAAACCTCCCTTCAGAATGGCGAAGTGATGTGGAAGGCCTTCCATTGGGCAATTCCCACAACGTTGTGGATGCGTCTGAATCTTTGAAGACCATTGTATTTTTCGTAACAAACATATTTGGCGCACTTCTAGTCAATGCTGGTGTACTTTGGTTTCCATTTGATCTATACACAAACTTCGATTTTAGGAAGCACCCGTGGAATGGCCGCTCCTTGGTTTGACCAAAGAAAGCTTTTTATGGAAAACATGTCCCACAAAAGGAATCCGAAGATGGTACACCACCCCTCTATTGCTGTGAGGGTGAGACTGGCTGAGCCAGGCTTCCTATGAACCTAAATCAGATTGGATGAGCACAGTCCCCACAATTCCAGGTCCTCTTGGGGCACAAGTCTGCTGAAGGGGTGCCTGCAGTTGGTCGGTGGGGGACCAATCGGCAGCACTAGGTGAACGGAGTTGGAGGCGACTCTTCCCATGCTGGCCCCAGCTGCGGCCACGACAGTGTGTATGTGCCGGGTGCAAAAGTCAAGCAAGGCTACTGCCAGGAGTGCTTAATCTCTTTGCAGTGCGCCAGCATGAGGCTGAGAAGCATGTCGCAGCCACGAAACAGCCTGCGGTGGCAGCCCACAAACAATGGCCGCAGCAGGAAGCGTGTGGCTGAGAAGATATGCTGGCGCTGCTCCGAGTCCTTTGAAAGCGCTGGGCTCTCCTGCAGCGGCGCGGATGAGGGCATGGCGCGCGCAACAGAAGCGGCCGTGGCAAAAGCAGAGACGTGAGAGGAGATCCTCGACTTGGCAGATTCTGAAACTTCGGACGAACAGCCCAGCGTCGTCATGCTGGTCCAGGCTGCGCCCGGAATTGCGCAGCCAGAGGAAGCATTGAAGCCAAGCAAAAGGGGCAGATGTCCCACTTGATCTTCCAAAGATGTTGCGCCATGGAAGCCAAGGTGATGTGCGGTGGCAGTTGGTACAGAAGCGGCGATGCGGGGCCAGTGGAGCCAAATAGCGAGTCACGTTGTGAACGTGCTCTTGCTCGCCAAGCTTAAAACAGTACGGTGGGATGCGGGGGTTGGGTGGACATGACGCTGCCCCACGATGGCTCCACGCCAAAAAGCAGGTGATCGCGCAGCTGAGGGTGCTGCAGAGACTCAGAGTTGCGCAGGGAGTCACGCAGGGCCGCAGGTGCTGCTGCAGGCCAAGACTCAGAGTCACGCAGGGTGCTGCTGCCGGGTGCTGTTGCCGAAGGTGCCGCAGGGTGCTGCAGGGTGCTGCTGCAGGCCAAGACTCAGTGCGCTGCAGGGTGCTGCTGCAGGGTGCTACTGCAGGGTGCTGCTGCAGGGCTGCTGCAGGGTGCTGCTGCAGGGTGCTGCAGGGTGCAGGGTGCAGGCCGAGACTCAGAGTCGCGCGCCCGCTTAGACAGGATAATTATCTGGTCTTTTGTGAGCCATTGTAACAATGTTGGTCAGCAAAATATATTTTAAACGCTATTCAATTATACGTAACGATAAACATCTTTCAGTTAGACCAAATTATGATATGAGCAACGGACAATATACGTGGGCCGGAATATCGGCCATTGATGCTTCCCGATCGGTTTCGTATATGAGGGCTATCGGTGTTTACTGCCCTCTATTTGTTGCTTGTGGTGATTGTCGGGCATTCATATGGGTTTGTCGAGCACCCCTTTCAAAAGTCAAAGGGAAACCAACTTTTCAAGGGTTTTCCCTTGTGGCAAACCCATTCGAAGGCTTGGTTTGACTTTGGCCGCAGGATGTGGATGCCCACCGTAGATGCCTCTGGCATGCCCACCTTTGTGCCACTTGGCAGGTCAAACGAGTTGAGCGTGTACAGGATTGCCGCACCCCTTTTGAGATGTGGCTTAACTCAAACCAAACGGAAAGCCACAAGGCAAGACTGAAAGAATCTCTCCATTCTTGGAGCTCAAAATTTTGTCTTGGACACAGCGCTTTCTTGTCGCTCAATTCGCAGGATGGGGAAGGAAATGGTAGTTACAGAAACCTCTCGCTTGAGTGGCTTTCTTGAAATGTCACCGATTCTTTTGACAGGAGTTCTCTATCTAATTTAACCACAGCCGAAAGCAGGCGTCCTCTTTTCCCATAGCCATGTTTTCTGTGTGTTCCGTGTTGGGAATGGTAGTGGCAAATATGTCATATGAGTGACACCTGAAACAATTTAAGGTTGACACCCTTTATGTCCACTTGTTGGGCAGGGGTTCGGCTTGAAACACAACCCAAACCCAGCGACATTCAGACCTCCTTCTTCCTGGGGGACACCATCTGGGACACCATTTAGAGTTTGGAAGCGTGTGAGACTGCCAATTTCACATCTTTGACAAAACTTCAAGATTACTCCTGAGTTACCCCTTTTGTTGAACCTCCTTTGAATGGAAGCCGAAGCAGCCCGCCCAAACAGTCCTGTAGCTGATTTCGCCCACCACCTCCCAGCAGGGTTTCTAGGATGGGTGACTAGCCTTAGGTTGACATACTCGCACCTGGCGTTCCAAGGAACCCCATGCAGATGAACCCCATGCAGATGAATCCCATGCAGCCCGTGCAGCCCATGCAGATGAATCCAATGCAGCCCATGCAGCCCATGCAGATGAATCCAATGCAGCCCATGCAGCCGATGCAGCCCATGCAGCCCATGCAGCCAATGCAGCCCATGCAGCCAATGCCGATGGGCATGAGCGTGCAGTGGGCAGCGCAGGCCGGGCACTCCGGCGTTGTTCGGGCGACTTTGGGCCCTGGTTCATGTTGCATTCGGGGCCCGAAACTAAGCTCCCTTTCGACTTTTTAAAGAAGTTCGGAGCGTACGGGGCAACACGGATCCTTCACACCAAGACCCAGGACCCTTAGGGAAGCACCTTTGGCCCCCGCGTTGGGCTGGCGACATACGTTTGCCTCCGCATGGGGAGCGCAGATGATCAAAGTGGCTTCACATAATCATTGGCCCCTTTGAAGGGCATGGATGTGTCTGATGACGTTAACTTTTGATACCATGCGTGTAACTAGGAAACTACCCCTTCAGGTTGTTGCTTGCATATTGACCACGTTGAAGCGGACCCCTAGATTTGTCCAGCTTGCTGTGGGGGTCCGAACCCAAACCTCATCTCATGCAAGGCGGTCGTACGCTCACCTAAGCCGGATATACAAAGCTGGGTTACTAGCTACTTCCCAAGTGGGTTGGCAAAGCCCTAGTTGGAGCCACCCTCGAAAAGGGTTGAGACGTTTCTGGCCAAATTGTAGCGCCGATCCGGGGCAAGACGAGCTCATGGTCGACCCTCGCAGACCGCCACGGTCGGCCAATCTGCCAAGCCGGAGAAGGAGAAGGCGGACCGGGACGTGCGGCGTCTCGGGAGCGCGGGGTCCAAGGGAAGCCTCGCTCAGCTGAGTTGGTGGCTTGATGCCTTTTTGGGTCAGTTTGGAGGCCAAAGAAGAGAAGTTTGGGGACGTTTCCGCCAATGTTCTCAGGAAGTGAGGTGAGCACTTTGAGAGTTTCTCAATTGATTACTCGTCAGTCTCGTATGAGCATGACGGAATTTGGTTCAATGGTACCCGCAACTACATTCTAACTATTTAGGCCCTTGGCCCTTTCAGCATTCATTATGAGATTCTACAGGTGAGCTTCTGCATGCAGTTCCAACGGTCCAGTGCGCCCAAGGCTACTTCGGCATCGACCAGCTCACGCTGGAGAGGCCAGCGGGGGTGGAAAGCCAGAGGACGCGAGGTCTGAGGGCATGCCGTTTGAACTCATCCCACCTGAACATTTTGGACAGGTCTCCTTACATTGGCAGAAGCGCGAACTGTTTTGCCCACTCTTTCACATTCCCCTACAGCCAGCAAAGTTGACTTTTCGCAGCGGTCTAAGCCGGACCAAGTTTGAGGGGAAGGGGGTGGCTCTAGGCCCCACCTCCCAATTTCAGGAAACATCCGTGCAAGGACATGTGACCTGTGAGGCACAGTCGCTAAGGATATCGAGTCACATGTTCGTTTTCCGAGGAACCCAAACTAAGGTATGGGGGTCGGTCCCTTGTTGCAGCAATTCATGTTCAACATCTACTGTAAAGGCAACGGCGCTCGCACTCACACTGCACTTGGGACATGGGTTAGAGGAATGAACATGTGCCTTGACATGAACTGTCCAGCTTGCCAGGGATCCACAAAACCATGTTTCCCGAGGCTGGACGAATTGCTCGAGAAGAGGAAAAGCACCAGAGAAAGGCGCCCAAAGTTTGCACATCAGAGAGCCGACGGACCGCGGGTGATGTTTCTTCCAAGGTGTAGCACCTCACCAACTAACACTAACCTGGAACCCACCAGTGTCTTCCTTTGAGAGCAAAAAAAAGTCTATGTTGGGGGGGGGGGATTCTCCCAGCTCGCCAAGAGCATGTCCCTGTCCCGGCCCCTTTGCAAGTGCGCTGCCATGCTGTTCGGGGGTTTGCAAGAAGCTCTTCTAGCTTTGGATCGATCTAGGGAACCATAGTGAAGCAGGACTTGCTTCAAAATGGGTCAATTCTCTGCCAGGAAAGAACCACCTTGAATAGTTACTGTACGGCCTCCAGATCAATCGGAAGTTTGCTTTTTGTCTTTGGTTCATGGTCGCAGCAAATTGGTTTTGCGGTTGCTACCTTTTGTGAGCAGCCATGGAGATTGTTGTTAAAGCGATGAACAGGCAAGGGGATGGAAATTCCGCGTTGGCATCACAGAAAGTCATCTTCCCAGCTTGTAAATTGGGGGTGGATTGGTGGTTGGAGGTTAAGGGGTAGCCCACAATCGACTAGACGCAGGCCGCAGGGGTTCACATTCTGCAGGATGTGCGTGCCAGCCAGTCAAAGTACTGCATGGTGGAAATACCCTTTCTCAAGTAATCCTTGATTGGTGACTACTGGCGGTGCACGAGGCCGTGGGTCCCTTGAGAGATTGCACCTGAGCGTGCACGACTCGCCATCCTGGAAACCAGCTCCATCTTCGGGCTGTTATCACTCTGGGAATAGCGGCTCAAAATCATTTCAAGCAAACTTCCGCTTTATGGACATGTTCCTAGCTTGCACGTACACCATACACCAATCGCTCCTTCATCCAGCAAGTGCCTTAGCAATTTCTCTGTTTCAGCTGAGCCCGCATGACTTCCAGTTGGCAGGTTTTCCAATGTGGCTGTGGGTCAAAACCAATGGTACCATTTTGGGGTCGGTGCACCACCCAGATTGGCCTATTTTAGTTGGCATTGAGATGTTCACTGGGGGTACGATTGGGATTTTGACCCATGTGAGTTCCTCCTCCGCTCCATCGGCCAGGGACTTGGCGAAGCTCTACGAGGTGCTGGACAGCGCTAGGAGCTCTAAAGAAAGCAAACGCTCAAGGCGGTCCCTTTGGGGGGGCTGCCCTGGACTTGACTGGACCGGAATTCTCTTGGAACCTCCACGAGGGGGTAAAACACTTTTCCTTAAAAGCCCAACTTGATCTTCAACGGATTTCCTCTTAACCCCCTGGGCAACGTGCGTTTGCCGGGAGATGTTGCTGCAGGGTGGTAGTGGTGACGAGCTCGCCTGGGGGTGAAACGAGTTGTCCGCAATCGTTGGCAGTGGAAGTGCAGCGATCCCTGGTGACCTTGACGGACAAGCGGCGAGTTTCATCAAAGCAGAAGATAGAGCAGGGGCCCAAGCGGCACAAGGCCCCGAAATGATGCACCATAAGTGGAACTTGCACAAGGCTTTTGACTCGCTCTGGGGTTTCCGCCTGTTGTTTCTTTGCAATCCCCATAAAGAATCCATTCCTAGCACTTGAAAAGGCAAATCCCATAAACATGGCCTCATTGGATTAGTTAGGTGAAGGAATGGGTTAGCAACACCCCCAAAGACCCAAGGGTCAAGGGTTCAGATTAGTTTTGGGATTAGTTCGGTGAAGGAACCAGGCTGTTGGGTTAGCAACACCCCCAAAGACCCAAGGGATGGATGGGGGTTCAAAAGCCTCAAGCCAAGGGCCACGCTCTTGAGCTCGGAGGAGCCCAGGCCGCCTACTGCTGGCCAAGATGGAAGAGATGGAGGAGGATGGCTTTGCCCCTCGGGCGGCAAGAGGAAGGCTCCTTATGTTCGAGTTTTTTTTTTTAGTGGATGCTTGTTGGCCAATCAAAGGGCCACCCTAAAAGTGTAGGCTCCTTGGCAGTACTCGAGTTGCGTTTTTCTATCCCAGAAGGAGGGATGATTCCCGACGGGCGCCAAAGCCGTTCCTAGGGATTTTGTCTGCGTTTTTGACATTGCTCTGAATGATTCATGAGGGCCGCAATCCAACAACGCTCCTTCCACCGTTGCGTAACCGCGTTCTGAAGACAAGCAGGCGAAGTTCACCTTGCCTTCGCGCCAGAAGTTGAGCGCTGAAAACAACGACGCGTTTAGAAAGAATTAGATAACCACCAGAGCCATCAAGATATAAGTGAAACAAATTAGAGTTCATCATAAGCAGGGTGAACCAAAAAGAAGGCGTGTGTTTACTACCTGGCAGGTGTGTGCAGCACTAAGCGGGTGTGCGGGAACAGGAGTGCTTATGGTTTGGCAGGCCTTGCTTGCCATTTGGCAAGCGTCTCTGCAGCGCTGAGCTGGTGCGCGTGAGCGGGCGTGCCCCGCCGCCCTGCTCTGGGATACATGTGAAGTTCCATACGAAAGCAATGTGCGCAGGTGTCCGAAATGCTGCGCAGGCCACACGAAGCGCAGTCGGGGAACACTTGTGAAACGCGGGTTTACGTCCCTGGTTTGCACAGTGTTCACAGACAGAGAGAGAGAGAGAGAGAGACGGATTGCTGGCGTGTTGATACTAGTTACGTGCAAACATATATCAGGCTTGTTCTGTGCTTGTCATGGGTTTCTTGCAGTCCTGCGTCGTCTTGCATGGGTCAACACTTCCAGCTTGGTGAATCATGTTCCCCTTGTCAAGCAGCCCTGCAAAGGGCCCAAGTCTCGAAATATCCCCAGTCCCAGTCCCTGCAAGCCGGAGTGTTGACTGTGAGTTTTGATGAGAGAGCACAATTCGGAACTGGATGGCGGAGGTAAATCTCTGTGTAAATGATTTCCACGAACGGTCCCTCGAAATTCATACCCATGCCTCTTTGTGGGCATCCCAGTTTCGGACCAAGTATAGCGTGGAATCTCAAGGCCATCCATGTTGGTGTTTTAGATCCGCTATGGCAATGAGGGTTTCATTTCGCCAGCTGAACGGTGAGGCAACGGTTCTTGAAGTCATGCCAGGCATCACTGGTCGGGAACTCAAGGAGCGCATCAAGGAGTGCCAGCTTTGGGATGATGAACTCACACGCAAAACAACCCGGGTCGACATTCTCGTGGGGGGCAGATGGCTGATGATTGACGAGACAGCTGCAGATGCAGGCCTTTCGCCAGAATCAGACGTGTCCGTAGTATTTAAACAAAACGCTGTTGCCTGCTCCCACAGAGGGGAGTTTGACCAATTTGGCGATGAACTTGACTTGCATTCCATGTTTGTCATTAAAATCCCAAGCGGTGCCACTGAAATAGCTGAACACGCATTCGGGCAATGCGACAGGTTGGCACGAGTGAGCATTCCGGGCTCAGTGACCCAGATTGGCAATTTTGCCTTTGCAGGATGCAGCTCCTTGGCTAGTGTGACCATTCCGGGCTCAGTGACCCAGATTGGCCTTAGAGCCTTTGCAGATTGCAGCTCTTTGGCTAGTGTGACCATTCCGGACTCAGTGACCCAGATTGGGGATTGTGCCTTTGCGCAATGCAGCTCCTTGGCTAGTGTGACCATTTCGGGCTCAGTGACCCAGATTGGCCTTAGTGCCTTTGCAGATTGTAGCTCTTTGGCTAGTGTGACCATCCCCCACTCAGTGACCCAGATCGGCCAAAGAACCTTTGCAGGATGCAGCTCCTTGGCTAGCGTGACCATTCCGGGCTCAGTGACCCAGATTGGCCGTAGTGCCTTTGCAGGATGCAGCTCTTTGGCTAGTGTGACCATTCCGGGCTCAGTGACCCAGATTGGCCGTAGTGCCTTTGCAGGATGCAGCTCTTTGGCTAGTGTGACCATTCCGGACTCAGTGACCCAGATCCTGTGTTTAGCCTTTGCAGCATGCAGCTCCTTGGCTAGTGTGACCATTCCGGACTCAGTGACCCAGATTGGGAATGAATCCTTTGCAGGATGCAGCTCTTTGAGTAGTGTGACCATTCCGCACTCAGTGACCCAGATCGGGGTTAGTGCCTTTGAGAAATGCAGCTCCTTGGCTAGTGTGACCATTCCGGACTCAGTGACCCAGATTGGGAATGAATCCTTTGCAGGATGCAGCTCTTTGTCTAGTGTGACCATTCCGCACTCAGTGACCCAGATCGGGGTTAGTGCCTTTGAGAAATGCAGCTTCTTGCCTAGTGTGACCATTCCGGACTCAGTGACCCAGATTGGCCGTAGTGCCTTTGCAGGATGCAGCTCTTTGGCTAGTGTGACCATTCCGGACTCAGTGACCCAGATTGGGGATTGTGCCTTTGCGCAATGCAGCTCCTTGGCTAGTGTGACCATTCCGGGCTCAGTGACCCAGATCGGCCAAAGAACCTTTGCAGGATGCAGCTCCTTGGCTAGCGTGACCATCCCCCACTCAGTGACCCAGATCGGCCAAAGAACCCTTGCAGGATGCAGCTCCTTGGCTAGTGTGAGCTTTGCGGGCTCAGTGACCCAGATTGGCAATTTTGCCTTTGCAGGATGCAGCTCTTTGGCTAGCGTGACCATTCCGGACTCAGTGACCCAGATTGGGGATGGTGCCTTTCAGCGCTGCAGCTCCTTGGCTTGTGTGACCATTCCGGACCCAGTGACCCAGATTGGGAATGGTGCCTTTGCAGGATGCAGCTCTTTGGCTAGTGTGACCATTCCGGACTCAGTGACCCAGATTGGGGATGGTGCCTTTACAGCATGCAGCTCCTTGGCTAGTGTGACCATTCCGGGCTCAGTGACCCAGATTGGGAATGGTGCCTTTGCAGGATGCAGCTCTTTGGCTAGTGTGACCATTCCGGACTCAGTGACCCAGATTGGCCATAGTACCTTCATAGGATGCAGCTCTTTGGCTAGCGTGACCATCCCCCACTCAGTGACCCAGATCGGCCAAAGATCCTTTGCAGGATGCAGCTCCTTGGCTAGTGTGACCATTCCGGGCTCAGTGACCCAGATTGGGGATAGTGCCTTTGAGAAATGCAGCTCCTTGGCTAGTGTGACCATTCCGGACTCAGTGACCCAGATTGGGAATGGTGCCTTTGCAGGATGCAGCTCTTTGGCTAGTGTGACCATTCCGGACTCAGTGACCCAGATTGGGGATGGTGCCTTTGCGCAATGCAGCTTGCCTATTGTGACCATCCCTGACTCAGTGACCCAGATTTGACTTTGGTCGTGCCATCTCGGAGAAGGTTGAATATTGCCGCGCGGAGGGGCTGCAAGCAGATTCAAGCATAAGAATGTGAATGTCAAGAGTGCGCGTACAGGTGGTTTCTGAATGACTGGGTGTGTCCTGGACGGTGGGGATCTTGACCTTGCCGAGAACTGTTTGAATCTGCTACACAGTGTCTCTGAGTGATGGCTAAACACAGGATCATGTCAATCTCTATACAACCGCGCTGCTTGCGGAAAAAATACACATCCCCATTTGGGCCGTGGTTCATAGAGCTTCCTTTGGGTGTTCAACGGTGGCGTGTGGATGTGTCTCGCAGGGCCCTGCCAAACGGCGGGTTTTTGTCCACCCCAAAAGGTGCCACACTTTTGCGAGCCCCCGCAGCTGAGGTGGCCAACTTCAGGCGTGACGAGAACATAGAGAGGCCATCCGGTGGCCTGCAGAAACCCCTCAGAATGGGTGAGCCACAATCAAGCTCCGGGGCAGGCCAATCAGACATTGGTGCAACAGAAGCTGCCGTGATTATTTTTCTGCTTTGGATCCATTCAGTGAAGAGGACATGCCGTATTACGATATGCCAGTCCGGTTGCGCGCAAAGCAACGGCAACATTAGCCAGAATGATCCCTCTTTCAGTGATAAGATAGACATGGTGATGGAGTTTGGCATCACAAAAAAGGGAGATGAGCCACTGTTTGTCTGATACCAAAGGATTCCCGTTGTTAAGTATCAAACAGACATGGCCATGGGGGGTTCGGTCAAAATCTCCAGTCCATGCTTAATTTGACTGACTAAGCTTTCCACACAAACCTGGGGACTCACCGATTTTCTCATGTCCACTAGGGTAAGCCCTATTTTTTGCCCCTGGCTCGTGGGAATCCCGCTTTCGCATCGCAGGAAAGGGTGCTTTGCATGTTTTGTTTTGCGGATCCGGGAGCCACAACGAGGGACGATCAAAGGTGCCCAGTGCTGACGTGGTTCCATTTTTGGAGGTTTCCCACCGACTACAGTACCACTAAAGGGCACCTTCTTTCGCCCCATCGACATTGCCTGTCAAACCTGGCAACATGTGTGGTATGATAGCATGGCAGGTGCTTTCCGTTTGTTTTTGGGCTCTCCGTGTGGGGACATGTCCTTTTCTCCCCAGGTCAGAGCTACCCGCGTGCCAATGGCACTGGGTCCGTGTGCGTGTGCAGCCGGCCTATCTCCTCACACTCAGCGGGAGGTTGCCTCGCAATAGCTGCCAACCAAGAACAACTGAACGCGGGGGACACAGGTAAGGGCAAAACACACTTCCAGAAATCTGTGTGTGCGTGTGAACAAATCCCCCCGCGAAAAATTGCGGTTTTCCTGTGGTCATATGAGTTTCAGTTGGGCAACAGCTGAGGTCTCGTAACGTTACGGCGTCCCTTCGGCCTTGAGCAAGGCCTCTGAGGGCTCCGAATGCTCTCCAGGGTCCGCTTGCCGCGCTTGGGAGGCTTGCAGAACGCTTCGCCCTGGAGGACTCAGCCAAGCGCGTGTCTGAGAGGGAGGGCTGAATAGATGAATGTTGACCTGGCTTGACCCGCGTTTCACGCGGCATACGAATCAGGGCCTTCCTTCAAATTTGGGAGGGCCTTCCTTCATGAGTCTCAATTTGCATGGCTGTTCAATTCAGCGATCCTTGCCTGTTGCACAAGAATCCTTATCCTCAGCGGTGGGACAATGAAAGCAAAGGCACCCCCAGAGGAAACAAAGGCACCCTCATTCACGAGGTTTTCTACACGTCCCCGTTCGCTTTCCCAACCTCAGCCTATTCATTGTTTGGCTCGTGAGTCAAACACATATGTTGTGGGGTTCGAAGATCAGGGCCGCCCTTGGTTATCCAAATTCCACTTGCAGTCGTGTCTCTTCTTCCCACCACTCATGTTCAGCCCAAACTTTTTTGGTCAATTTCCCCTTTCTTGGTCTCAACAAAAAGTGCGTGACCAAATGGCGCCATGATTTGTTGAATGTCCGCAAAATGAGATTCAGGGGTGAGGGGGATTTCTTGACGTTTCCCCCCCTTCCACAACACCCGCCGCAAACCCTTTGAACGGCCCGTCAGCCACAAGATCAGGATGCAAGCCATGAGCCGCGACCTTCAGGAACAATGCCGAAGCAAAACGCAACGAAGTCCGCGGACTGCCAGAGAAGCAGCTGTCGGCCTGCGTCCTGAGAACTGCAGCTTCCCTGAGAACTCTGCAACAGGTTTGGATTGCCCTGCGAGCCCCCATATGGCACAAGTCAGCTTCAACGGGTGCCGGATGGCTTGACTGTTTGGCGCAGACGTTGCTTGTAAATGCATTTGGCGTGTGTCCAAGTGGGGGCAAAAGGACACCATACCTCGACTCAGCTTGCTGTGCTCGTGTGGAAAATGTTATTTTTGATTGCGTGATAGGCACAGAAAGGACTATTCCCAGAGCCATGGGCCGCCTTTGCTTTCGCCCTAAGCAAATAGCAAGAGGATTATTCTTTCAAGCAACCAGCAAGAAAAGTATCTTCAAGGCAAATAGCCAGGGGGGTATCCTCAACGAGGACGATTTCCACCATGGCCTAAACCGCCGAGCAGTTTCGCCAGGTGCCGACTGGTGGAGCTGCGGGTCCGTCGCAAGAACCTGCTGGAGCAGGAGTCCGCCGAGAAGTGGATGCCCCGGTTGCCCGTTCCCGAAAATTGTGCAGAACACACAATTTCACACTCAATCCGGTCACCCTTGGAGCTGCCTGTTTTACCTTCACAAGAAAACCAAGTATCTAGAGTTGTTTTTGTAAAGCCAAGGAAAGCCCATATCCCATATCTAGAGCCTTTTTTCATCCAGAGCTTTTTCTTTTCAGCCATGGAGAAGATCTGCAGATCAGATCTCCTTGATTGCAGGACTTGGCGCGGCTCGCGGAGCACCTGGAGCTGAGCTCGGAGCCCTCCTTCACCGCGGTGTCGCTGGTGAAGAAGGCCCTGGACGTCGCCTTTACTTTGCATTTTGCCAAGGGATGTTAGGACTACCTTCAGAAAACCGCTAAGAGTTAAACACTTTAAGCAGGGGAGCAGAAAGCAACCAAGTTTAGGGGGAACCCGCGATGTGCATTGCCGGTACAGGGAAGCCGCTGGTGGCCGTGGGTGTCAAAACCGTTTTGGGATCCCATTTTGGTTGGTAGGTGAATTCACCACCCATTTCTAGTCTATCTATTTTAGGTGGGGGATTGGGATGTTCACTGGTACGGGATTTTGACCCATGGCCGTGTGGATGGAACAAAACGTGGAGCCATCAATACACCCAGTTGCTTGTCAGGGTCAAAGCCGATCCACCATAGAGGCACCCCCAATGAATATCTGGCGGGTTGATTAGTCAGGGATCGAGATGAAGTGGTTTAAAGCATTGAAACAAGGGGTTGCATCGCCCAACCCTGCTCGAACCGCGATGTGCAACTCCCTTGCTGGGAAAGAACGCACTCAGCCCCAAAAAGGGTGCCCTTTTTTCTAGCAGGGTTACTGGGCAACTGAAGTCTGTCTCATGAACATGGCATGAGGTCCTTTGGGATGGTCCAAAGCAAGGAACTGGAGGCAGGGTAAGAGGAAACGAAGCAGCGTCGCATCGGGTCAGGTGGTGCAGGGCAGGCGCGGGTGCCCGAGTGCGCCAAGGGCCTCAACCGGGGTACAGTACCCCTACGGGTACTGAGATGTGGAACAGGCTCTAAATGGAATATGCACAAATTGGGCCCAATTTCAATGTTTGCTTCTACACACCCCACAGCCACAACCCAATGCCAAATGTGGGCGAGCCTTTTTGGGTTGAGTGCTACCTTCAAAAGGCGCGTCTCTCTGACCTTCAAGCGGTCCAAAGGGCCATGAGTGTTGGTTTTATCGACAATGCTTCGTGGTTCTGAAAACGCAGAGGTCGCATAAGTAGGTGTGAACCCCTGGCTAGATTGTGGGAGCCCACAATGGAAACTCCTACCCCAAGGCCCATTTGGGCCCTGATTTTGAGGGTGCAGCGACAAATTAGGCCAAATCAGCAATCCAAACCACGAATTGGACGGACGTTTGTCTTTTGTTCAGGGACATACAGAGAAGCAGAAAACCACCACAAATGGGCAATCAGCCGCTAGAACATGCGGAGACTTGGGGAGTAAAATGTTGTCGTATGGGTATGTGTCAACGTGGACTCCTATTTGTTTAAACATGTTTTCCTGTAAAGCAGACTCAAGAGGGTACCAACTCCAGAAAGCGCACACAAATTTGGGCACCCTTTTTTGGAGTTGGTGCCCTTTGCGTAACAAAGGAGAAAAGGAAAAATCAAAGGGAAATGACCTCCTCGTCTGTTGAAACCTGTTTCAAGAGTCGGAGCAAACCTACGTGGGACGGCCGCTGGGCAACAAAGAGCCCAAAAGAAGATCTTTAAAACATGCAACGGCTGCCTGGCCACATAATGGGCGTCCAAACAGCTAGAGGTCACGCTGTTGGGCTGCCATCGGATCTGGCAGGATGCTCCGCACACTCCTTTTGTGGTGCTGGTCCCCCTTTTGTTGAGTTTTAACAGGGTTCCCTATATTTTGCTCTGGCTTTAGACATCAACTGTTGGGCCAACTGAAAGTGAGTCTCCTTTTTGGGTGATGTTGAGGGAGCCCAGTTCACGGGTGAAAGTAGACACACTTGCCTATGTGGGGAAGTACAGGGGATGACCTTTTACCAAAGTGGGACAATGTTCTCTCGCTTTGGTGAAAGGTCATCCCCTTTACTTCCCCACATAGGCAAGTGAAAAGGTCCGGATGTGAAATCAAGCCCCGGACGGAGGACCGCCGCTCTTTTTGCTTTCCAAGGCTCGCGGAGCTGCCGCCGCTGGAGGAGGCCAAGACCCTGGCGGCCGCCTTTGGCCTGGAGGCGCAACAACGCCACGTCGAACGCGGCCACGGAAGGGAAAACCCTCCGAAATCCTGGGGATCCTTGCATGAAGCACCACCGATCAAAAGAGGGGACCCTCAAAAAGACGCAGACTCACTTTGGTTACCTCTTTGTCTTTGGCCGGTTGGCTTGGGATGTGTCCTTTAAGGATCCGTGTTTTCACAGGCAAAGCGCTGGTTAGCTCAAACCTGTTCAAACCAAGTTGGACTTGCATTGTGCAGGAAATCCACGTACGGCTCACCATGGGGTGCCCTGCCGGGAACGGATGGAGAGCGTGCCCTTTGGAGCTCTTGAAGTCTGCTTTGTCAGAGGGTGTGAGCTTGACGGACGAGAGAGTCCTGGAGTGGCCCGTCTGAGGACAAGTTGAAGGCAGCCCGGCTGAGGCAGCCCCTTGCATTGGGCGACCAACCCGGCTGTTTAGCTTTGCTCTCTGGATAGCTGGGTCCACCTTGGTCGTTGGGGCTATTTACAGGGTAGGTGCAAAAGGTCTGTACAAGCCTGTCTGTGAATCTCGCAGGGTTTGGGCGGCCTCCTGTCTGGAGATTGGAGAACTGTAAAAAAACTGTTTTGTCTTGATTTCCCTTTAGCCCAGACAGCGGGTTCTGCCAAAAAGGACACACATATCCACTTGAATCCACATATCTGGTCTTGAAGATTTTGTTGCCAGGCAGGTGGTCATTTTTGTCTAGGCGCAAAAAGGTTCCCCCTCTCTGGCAAGCATCTTCAACCAAGTTTCCAAAGGTGAAGATTTCATTTATAGGCCTTTTGTACTGGTGAGTTGGTCGTTTCGTCGAGTTCCGATTTTCACTGATCTTCTTCTGTTGATGAAGACAATTGTGTAGTTGCCTGTTTGCTTAAACCACTGGTCATGATTGGCAACTATTTCCGTGTCTTTTCGTGGCGCTTAACATGCACACAGATGTTGTTCCTTGAAGTCTAAGACGCCTACTTGGCGACTTTCGAGCCACTGCCGGGAAAAAGTAAGGGCCCGAAGACATAGCTGTATATCGGGGGCTGGACCCTTTTTCACCCCTGGTAGCATCTAGGTAGATTTGGCCAACACTAGGGGCATTCCCATGGGTCCAAAGGTGTCCGCGCCCCAGAAGATACAGCTGAGAGAAGTGCAGCCCTCTCAGAAGAGGTCCCTTGTCCCGAGGGTCAGAGGTTACGCCATTGTAGGTGACCAGCTCCAATTTCCTTGCTTTTAAAAAGGCAGTTCCCTTGGTTGCCCTTCCATGCCTATGCATGCAAATGGAATGACGAGAAAGTTCGCACAAGCCACGCCCGAGAGCTTGCCTTCCCATTCCTGGGAAGCCAAATTGGGAAGGTACTTTCAGGCCAAGCCAAACCAGTTTGGGGTAAGGCCACAGGCTTTGGGAGGTTTCTAACCAGGTCCTGAAAATGGATTACCAAATCCGGCTCTCTCCCACCTGAACTGCGCCTGGAGCGATCGCTTACAACATTTCGCCTTGACCAACAAGGCAGAACGCAAAAAGGCTAAGCCTGGAACCTTGACTAAAGGGCCACCTTCGGAAAACAGGTAAATGGAACGGCCTGGGGCAACCAAGAGGGTCCCAAAGATACATCCAATCACCTGATTCACAACGGCAGGGATTCAGTGTGACATGGAGCTCTCATCTCCCAAGTTGGACTTTCGACGGTTTGGGACGACCATTTCGGGTGACAAACAAACCGGTTGGCACACCCGAAGTTAAACCAAGCAAGATCCGGGGGGGAGGGGCGGCGCGGGGAGGTTGTTTGAATGGAGCCAGGAGACACTGGCAACGTCTCAAACTCCAAGTCTGTGGCTCAGGGGAGCGCCTGTTTCAAGCTCCGTGACCTGGTGGAGAAGCGGGCGGAGGACCTGGACGTAGTGCTGAAGCAGCTGAAGCAGGCCCAGCACATGTGCAGGAGGGTGCTCGGTGGGTGTAAGGTCTCTAAGTCTATAACTTTGTTTTGGCATCAACTTGTTTTTGTCTTATGTCGTTTTATTTATTTTATTTTTTTTGGGGGGGGGAGGGGGTGTCCTTTTCCTTTTTCATTTCGTCGCTTCCCTTTGGGTTTCCTTTGGTTGGCTTGCTGTGTTCCTTGTTTCCTTTGATGTTCCTCTGTTTGATCAGTGTTTTCGCTTTTATTTTCCTGTGGCGTCCTTTCGGCGTCGTGGTTCGGGATGGGTGGCTCCATCGGTAGGATGAAGGAGAGATTTTGGGATGATGTGGTGCCCATCGGATTCTTTCACGGGCCAAGTTTCTGCCCTTTCACGGTCTTTGAAGCAACCCTGATGGGCTTGGGATGGGTTGACTTGGCTTGGGATTGGCCTTGGATAAATAGGATCTATGAAAGCTCTTGGGCAAATTGATTCGATCGACCTCACACGGGGTTTCGGTTTGGGAATACTTTTCACCCATGAATTTCCTTTTGAGGAGTCCATCTCTTATTTTTTTTCAGATTTGCGGAATATCTTTTGCCAGATGTTCAGCCCTGAAAAGCGTGGTTAAAGCAAACGTCACCTTTGGTTTGGGTTGCACGTAACTCCCACAGGCCTGTTTCGAACCATTGTTTTGTTGCTGGAGCTAATTAATTGTGAACTCCCCTGAGATGACACACGGAACCCCAGAAGCCAATTATTTCAGATTCTAAAGGGTGCCACATTGAGTATCCATTCGGATCACTTTGGGTAAACACTAATCACGGAGCATGTCCCCTTTCAGTGGGAGCATCAGTCAATCTTCACCGCCATTTACTGTCTACGGGAAGAGATGCGACTGCACCAACTTACTATGTAAAAGATTGGCAATTGGACGTGAAACTCGGAAAGTTCCCACAGTTGGGGTCGCGATTGACGTTGACAGCTCAGGATCTTATTATTCGACCCCCCCTCTCCCCCCTTTTTGGAGCTGCTTGAAGGGACACCCAATGTATTCGGCGTCCACTTTTTGTTGACCCGGCTTCCCCACCAAATAAATGTGACGAAAGTCAGGATTCATTTGGGACGGTTTCAAAGGGAAGCCACGCCAACCACAGGGGATTGTTTTAACACATTCCCCCCTTTGCCCCAACTAGCCCCCCAATGTATGAGTGCTTTGCTGGCTTATGTTGGGAACCACGGCAGGGGGGAGAGGAAATGTTTGGATTTGTACCATGAGTGAGGTTCTGGGCAAAGATGGACGACTTTTGAGCTTTTTCCACCGTTCAAGCATGACCAAGTTCGAATCAAACTCATTTGGCTGTGGGTCAAAACCAACGGTACCATTTTGGGGGTAGGTGGACCACCCATTTGAGAACCCATTTTAGTGGGGATTGGGATGTTCACTGGGGGTACGATTTGGGTTTTGACCCGTGGCCATTTAGAAAAATAAGTTTCCCTAAATGCCCACGAAACCACCCGCAGGTTCTGGAGGTGGCGCGCAATCCCAATGCCACTTTTCTGAAGGCAAGGTGGTGGAATGGGCCTGGGGGTTTTGCATGGACCTTGTTTCGGGTTCGAAAGAACTTTCCTTTTCAAAGGCGTTGGTTCAATTTCGTTGTTCTGAACTCTTTTGGTTTTTGTTTATGTCTTGCTCCATGGACTCCCTACCTGCGTTTTTGCTCTGAATTCCATTTTGTTTGGTTTGCTTTTGCGACCCTCATGATTTTTGGTTGGATTTTGCTCTGCTGACTCCCTTTTCACCTCTTTCACGGATTTGGGTATTGTTGAGCTTTGCTCTGCCTTCCTTTGTGTTTTTTTGGGGGCTCGTTGGATTTACTCCTCACTACCAAAAATCTGTAGCCCTGGAGCATTTGAGCCATCGGCCTTAAGTCAGTGCCGGTAATCCTTGATCCTTGTGACAGACGGTAGCGGTTTCCCTTGTCCCACACAGTATGTATTTTGGGCGCTGGCTGCAACTAGCAGGCTTCATGTTGAACGGTAGGAACTCCCCGTTCGGCAGGCACTCTCAAAATTCCTTTTTGTTGGATGGGTGCCCAGCAAAAGTGGAATTAAGTGGAATAAAAGGGCTCCAATTCTTTTCTTCCTTTCGGGCTTGCCCTGTAAGTTCGCAGGCTGTCGAAACAGCCTGCTTATCCTTTTCGAGAGTACACGGTTGAAACCTATGGCACTACCCATGAAAAACCCGGATCTTGAGGTTTGGAACTCTGCAGCAGCTCAAAGTTGTCCTTGCAAGACCAGCACTACACGCATTTTGTGTTTGTCTTTGCCAGCTCAAAGATTTCTCATGGGCAGTAGAAGAACCCTTGACGTATTTGGGCGTCATGTCGGTGTCGCCGATGTCACCCGCATCGCTGCTGTCGCGCAGCGTGAGCAGAATGACCATGGCAAGAAGCACGGCCAGTGGAGTGGGGCGAAGCTGGTTCTCCCGGAGCGGCCTTGGCATGTCGCTTCAATGGCTGGAGGGAAGGGTCGGCAAGGTAGCTGAATCTGACGTCAGGAGGGCAAAGAGCATGAAACCTCGTTTCTCCTGCCGTTCACTTTGATCGCATCGCTCTTAGCAGGCGTGGCCTGCTTCTGGCTGCTTAAGTGCCAGTAGCTGGAACCGAAAGTGGCCATGTCGACATCAAGATTGCTTGTGGCAGGAGTCTGCCTGGTCACGTTTGCCCTGATGGCCTGCGCTTCCATGGCCGATCCGGGCATGATCAACACTGATTTGAAACAGAACCCGCAAGCGGTCTTACAAGAGCACGCAGTTCCCCAGACCCATCCGGCGGTATGACCACTGGTGCCGGTGGCTTCTGAATGCTGTGGGGCTGCGAAATCATCGCGAGTTCATTGCGATGCTGGGCTGCTTCGTGGTGATTGACGTTGCAAGCATTGCAGTCGATACCTGGCTGCTAATGCTGCGCTGGCCGTGGAGATTGGGAACTGCGGAGCTGTGTTTAGGGATTCACCTTGCCTATGCTTTGGCCTTCGCATGGTACCTCTTCCCCATCGTGCGGCTGCATGGCAAGTTCGTTTCGCGGAACGAATTGGCCAATCAGTGGAAGGACGATCTATACACGGTCGTCCAGGACGTGGAGACAGGAGAGACGACCTGGGTGGTTGACTTGGAGACAGACGAGTACAATGATCGGTTCGATACATTCACGTACGACTCCTCCCGCAATCCGTGGGACAAGGGGGTTTTACAGAATTGCCTCAGCTTCTGGTGCACGCCTCGGTGGCCTGCTGACCAGCTCGGGGAGTTTTGACAGGTCCTCCCCGTCAACGTCAACTCTGCAACTTAGCGCCGCTCTCTCATCTCTACTGTACGAGGCAGTGTTAGGAGTGTTGTTTTTCCGGAATCAATTTTTCGAGGATTTGGCAGGGGCCAATGACAGAGCACCTGGCCTAGATGGCCGGTCCAGGTGAGGTATAATGAAATATAGGTGCTTCGGTCTCTGCCAAGCTGAATTGTAGTTGTCCCAGACCGCCACTGGAGCTTAGCCGTGGAGATCTGCGACCAAAGGTGCCCATTGCCCTTTGTGAGCTTCAGATCTGACCGACCCAATTGTTGAAGGGAAAACACAATGAAGCTAACCACTGCGTAGGACCTTCTATTTTTGACAACACCCGCATACTAGAATGGGGTTGTGGTTTAGTTTAAGATCAAATTAAGTCAGGATCAGAAGAAAATAATGCGGGTAGCCTCGCATAGTACTTGTCCACGTGTATGCATCCCCAGTTGGACACACAGACGCACAGTTATTTCCTCTTACACGAACCCGTGGGCTCACCTGCCGTTTGGGACGCTCAAAAAAAACACAGACAAGTTGCAACGAAGCTCCCATTGCCGAGCAAAAATGCTGATTGCTGGTAGGGGGTCTAAACGACCAGCCATTGTTTTGCGACAGGATGGCCGACTCGCAGGTGCTAGACACGTACCTGGCGGGCGGTTTGCTGGAGCCCGGCGCCATCGAGGCGTGGACCTGGAACCTTTTGGGGGCTTTGACGTTGGCGGAGTCTCCTGAAGTGACGGGCCGTATTTTAGGATGTGCCGCCCCACATATTTGCAGGGAATGGGCTGACATGGGTCCGTTTTTGGAAAGGGAGGTTCCTCAAGCAAAGCGCGGCTTCATGCAAGTTAACGTGGACCCCCAAAAGCAAGTCTCCCTTTTGGGCGAGCGGGTTCGTTTGCAGGTACAGTTAGCAAGCTGAGGTCAGAGTTGGGGGAGCCTTAGAGACTTCGGGAAAGCGATGGGAATCTGGTGGAACGTCCGAACTCCCCGTGTGTCTGAAGACAGACGCCCAGCTAATGGGTTGTCCCTTTGGTCTCCCTTTAAACAAGCCCCCAATCGTGTACCCTCAAAAAGGGACTCCCCAAGGCAGTGTGCCCAATGCCCATTTTGCAATTTAAGAAAAAACAGTTGAAACAAATCCAGTGTTTCACTCCCACACTCATCCTTTATTGATGAGCCCATCTTAGAAAGCTCCGGGAACGGGTCCCTTCAAGAGGAGTTACTTTTCAAGTTCCCGCCCACAGGTGCTACGTTCATAGGGTAGCCTTTCCGATGACGGACACATCGTTCCCCCAACTTGCGGACCCCGCCTTTTTCCTGTCACTTTGACCAACCCTGTTGGTGGATCCCAGTTCTTAGATTACAGAAATGTATATGTGATTCCTTCCCTACAGCGAGCTTACAGGCAGGGTGCGATTTTATTTATCAAAGGCAACTTCACCCATTAAGTTTCTTTTGGGGGCTCTTGGAACCGGTGAAATTGCATAGTTCGTGGCTGGATCTTTCAGAAATTCGAACTTCCATGGAGCTTGCAGAGGGTGATTCATGTTTTTGCCCATCGGGAAGAGGTACACTTGCCGATCGCCTCCTGTGGGACCGAGTTCGGAGCGGAGTTGGTAGCAACATGACCACAGAGTTTGGCCATGGTTTTTCTTCAAAGGTCAGTCTCACAGAGCACGTGAAGTATTGCATGACCTTTAAAGAGGAGTGGTATTTCAAGATCACCGGGTGAATTTGTTTGAACGGCAGGTGTTTGGTCCTGTGTTTCAACAAGTGGTTGGCCCAGCCCTGGTTCGGAGCCTTCGCAGTTTCTGGCCAGGTGATAAGACTGGAATCCAAGCAGCAAGCGCGACTGGAGGCGGCTCAAATGAAGGCGGGCCGAGCAATTCTTTTAAATCCGACACATCTTACCCAAAATCCGGGAATTCAAAATATGACCGAACCTCAAGGGCAGAAATCTGGACGGTGTCCAGTCGAAATCCCCCGTGCCAACGTAGGGTCGCCTCAAAGCCAAGATTGGCGAAGAACCCGCTGTCGCTGTGGGAAAAGGTTTGACCTCCCCTCGCCTGAAACCTGACAAGAGGCCTGGAAAATATTGCCAGACTTAGCTTCGCTTTTAAACCTTTCGCCTTGCTGGCGTTCCTTATTGCCCCCTTTCAGCCAGCAAACACCCACAAATACAACTTGATGCAGGGTCCGGGTATGACAGGGTTCAAAGCTTACTAAACATGGAAGGGTTGAGGCAGGAACAAGCAAATGTGGCTTGAACGAGCTGGGAGCGGTTTGAAGCTGCCCATCAGATTCGCACTCCCAAAAGCAATCACAGGGCTGTCCTTGGACCGCTTTTCGGAGAGCGGCCGAGGGCTTTCAGGGCAGCCGTTTGGCAGGCACAGAAGCAAAAGAAGAAAAATAAGAAGAAAAGCTGCTCGAATGCATTCATGGAAGTATGGAATTGGCTGAGTTTGCCCTCAATGTTGAGGTAATCCATTTTGTCCAAAACAGGTAGCATGCAATCCCCTGTCTTTGATTTGTCAGCACCGCCAACACTGTCCTGAGTTTTGACTTTCTTACTTCCCGTTGTCGTTTCTCGAAACAACACATGCGCCTGCAAGCCCAACCATGCGAGACGTGAGATAGGAAAGGCAACCGAGCGCATGGCAGCGCCACATGACAGGGCTATCCCGCCGTGCCAAGGACATCTATCAATGTTCTTCACGTTTGGCAAGGACATGGGTCTCCTTTTGCTAGCCCTTTGAAGCCGGGCACTAGCCCGAAAAGCAGTGCAGCGTTTTCATGGCCTTGGAAAGCGGGGTACCAACCAAAGACGAGCCCACACATGCAGCCAACCTTGTTTGAGTCTCAATCCCTTGAGACTTCCAGCACAAGATGTCACACCACAAAGGGCCGCTGGCCCCATGTTGCTGTTTGACTCTCATCAAGAGTGTATTGAGTGGACGCTTGGAGGTGACCTAGCCACGGAAAATGGAGTTTGGGCGGACCTACCCATAGTCTCTCTATATTTATATATACACATCAAACATGCGTATAATATAGAATGCACTGTAATATATAATGCACTATAAAATATAGTATAATAGAATACAATATAATGTGATACATAGTAACAATATATATATATATATATTATTGTATCAACGCCTGCGGTTACACAGTGAATCCAAACAAGCGTCCCCCCCCCCCCCAGGAAGTTTTTGACACTGGGAACAACCACCGTAACACCAACCATTCCCAATTTTCTTTACCGTCCTTCTGCTCAGAACCATCCATTCCTCGCTTTTCTTTTTCTCATTATCTGAAAAGAAGAATCCCTGAACAGAGCGGGGATGATATGGCAAGAACCCATAGTGTTAATAGCCGATATTGTTTGACATGCTTAACGATGGTCATTCTTTGGAAAACATCCCCCTGGGCCTTTATGTAGAACTCAGCATGTGAAGGTGTGAGCCAACTCGTTTCGACCATAGGTGTCCTTTTTGGTTGTTTTGGTAGAAAAATAGATGGCGATTCCTGGTTTACCTGGTGGTGAAATATCATCTACCAGGGAAATCCATCTATGTCCCTTAAAAGGACACCTATGGTTTCGACACTCTTGGGCAATCCAATCCGAAGGGTAGCACCGGTTTGGCTGAGGCTCCAGCTCCTCGGACAGCTCCAGCTCAGGCGCTGATGGGAAGTCGACGTCGGTTTCGGGTTTCAGGGCCTGGCCTAACCGTGAATTGGGAACCTGAGCGCTTGGAAGTAGGTTGCCTTGGTCCATTTTCTGCATCCGAGAAGAGGCCCTTTGAACTGACGAAGCAGTTTGGGGACGGGAGGCCCATGCACCAAATGACTGGCCAGATCACTTGCCACAATCATGCATCTCGCTTCTGAGGCGAAGGGTCCAGCTTGACCAGCTTCAACATAGGAACGGACCCCCAAAATGGGGATGGCTTTCTTTAAGGGTTCCCTTTAAAGGCAGAAGGGTCGCCTCGAGAAAGACACGCCCAGAGACTGGACATGTCTATTATTCTCTTGGGGTTGTCACACTTCGCAGCCAGACTCTGCTAGCACAAAGCCTGGAGCTCCTGTTTCCGGATGTGTATGTTCTTTGAGGGTACCCTTTTGGGGTGGTTTTAAATTGAGACCAGCAGGGATTGAAAGAAACACGAGTTTTGGGGATCCCCCTACTGTGACACCTTATCAACACGGAGATCTTTTGGACGCCGGGAAGTGGCAGAACCAACGGTCCACGAGTAGCACAACGCCGGGGGTGCGCGCCGCTAGGCAAGAAAAAGAAGGCCAAGAAGGTGAAGAAGAAAGGTAAGGACAAAAAGGCGAAGAAGGAGCCTTTGCGTTTTCTTGGTCGCTTGAAAAGCAGATTCTCTATCCCCTGTCGGGGTGTCCTGTATGGGTTTGTTTCTCAACCAATTCCCATGCCACCTGAACAATGAATATTGACAGTGGCTCACGTGGAGTCCCTTGTGAGGATATTTTAACATTGCTTAGCCCCCAGCAACCCGCACTAGTCGAGGGTTCCTTGCGCTTCGGATTGGTAGGGATGGTCACGGACCCCGTATAGAGTGGTCATGGACTCCGTGTAGAGAGTGAAGACCACCATGATAAGGGTTTCGTTTTTTTGGGGGGTAGATTTTGGTCATGGCCGACAGATTCGGAGCTTTGATCATGGGTCATGTTGAGTAGACTGTTGTCATTTGGAGTTGCGGCAAACTCATCAGAAGGGAGCCGCGAAGGTGCCAAAGGCCGGCTCCTCGCGGCTCATGTGAGGTGCTACGTTTTAGGGGTGGATTCTCGGATGTAGGTTATTTTGTATAACTTTGAAGATGCCTCCAACAGGCCCGGGACCTTGGGCCCGGCGCTTTTTATGCATCTCTAGGGGGGTTGAAGCGTTGCTGGAAGCCAGGCGGTCGGGTTGCGAGGCCAGAGGTTTCGAAGAGAAGTCGTGTGTCGCCTCCGCGGCGATCTGCCGGTGCACCTGGATTCCAACCCTTTGATCCCGGTGAAAATGTCCCCCCCCCCAAGTGGGTTGTAGCCACAAGTACCAACCACTTACCAGGTGGCAAATCGCCTCCTCAAGTGGGATTTATCATTTGTGCACCGACCATTTCAGTGGGGGACGACATCAGTTGGGGCAATTCAGCGTGCAGGAACGTCTCTTTGACGGCCACTTCCTGTGGTACCAAGGGACTCCCCTCTCAAAACATACAGCACTTATGGGGCTGGAAATCCTACTTCGGTAGCATGGGTTTGTCTCCAAAGTCTCCCAGCACGACTGGTCCCAATTCACTTTGGTTCACTTTAAAATGACCATGAGTGCCGGGTTGACACTTTGAGAGTCCAGGAGAAAAAGGCGAAAGACTCGAGCTGAAGGCGCAGCTGATCGTCTTTCGGCCTGACAACTTCCCTCCCCCAAGAAGTAGCCAAGGTTTTTGATCTTCAGTTTGTAAATGTTGATGCGGCCCTCCCTGTCCCCGCTCTTCCGTACCAAGAAAGGTCTCCACAGGGGATTTGACACGTTCTTGCCGGTTTTCCAAATTGGACGCGACCCCATACCCTCCAACTAATCAATCTGGGCACATTTTAGCAAAACACCGTTGCGTCTCACCCATGATGAAGTTTCCTTTCTTGGGAGTTCCTTACTTCAGGTTGAGGAAACGATAATTTACTTAGATCTCTAGATTGCCAGTAGCAGGTTATTATACCTGCTGCGCCCTGGCTGTGGCTGCGCCCTGGCAAGTGCCATGTCGCTGGGCACGCCGGAACACTATGTGCTGTGCCAACCCGCAGGTGCTTTCGTTGAAGATTGACGCCATTGGGACTGCGCTTCAGCAACACCTATGCGCTTTCTGTGAAGACGATCTCTCTCTTAGAACCTAATTTGCGCGAGTACAATGAGCTCGCCTGTGCGTAAAACAAGCTCCCCCCAGGATGCATATGCTTTGCTTGGGAACCCTTATTTGAAGCTGTGTGAGGCATACTAACTTGTGGCAGATGTGTCATATTCCAGAAGCGGATCCTGGCCCCTGCAAATCTAGTCGGCCTCCTTTTCAATTTGCTTGCAATGGGTGCTTTCATGTTCTTTTTCGAGTTGCTGAAACAGGACCTTTGGGCCAATTCCAGCCGAGCTTTGCTTTGAGATGAGGTTGAAGAGCAATTTGTCTTGCGACACTTTCGCCAGCCTGGTGACCCGGGCAAGTCGATACACACCAAATCCGCATCTCTGGACAGGTTACCTTGCGGAATCTCCAGGTAACCCTACAGCATATGCCCTAGGCCGAGGAAGCTTTTTTTGGAGGTTCCCCAAACTTTTCTTTTAAGGGGTGTGGCTTTGGTTGAAATCCTTGAGAGAAACGCGCCAGAGAAAGCTCACAAGTTGGCTCAACCCTGGTTTCCACCGACCTGCTTCCATGTTGTCTCCAAGCGGGAGAACCCCAAAATGAGTGGCTTCACTCTGAATTCGTTTTGAACCCAACCCAAAAAGGGTACCAGTTATAGCACACCAGAGAGCTCACCTGCGTGTAAAACGGCCTCACCCCATGATGCCAATCCAATTTGGCAAGTTATGGTGCACCGGAAAAAAGCCACAAGAAAACGGGCGCAGCGCAGGTGTTGCGGGAAATGGTCCATCGCCTCGCGGGCCTCGTGCCAGCTGAGATCGCGGCGACGTTGAGCCGGGGACGCCCCCCCCCCTAGGTCGAAGCGCCGAGCTCGGAGCAAAGCAGCGAGCGGAGGCGGAGATGCGGAGGGCTGGAAAAGGAGCAGGATTTCTGCGGTGTACGAAGATGGCTTTTCGGGATCTCCCCAACCTCGGCAGAAAATGCAGTGTCGGGAAGGGGTAGCCCACCGCTGATGTTTGCCGGCCGGCTTGTGGTTGCCAACTGTTGGTTGTACGAGCTAGGCGAAAATATGTTTGTCCTATGATTGTGACTTAGCTTGGGTTTGAAGTACCCGACAGCCCTATTTTATTTATTTGCAGTATGCCCTTATATTAGGCGAGGGGAGAACTGAAAAGCCGTCCTGCCTGCGTGTGCTGTAGAAATGCTCCACGAAGGGATTCAAATGGCGGGCAGACCCGAGCCACGGGCGGACTCGGTCTGCCAATGTCCGGTAGCAGACTATCCGATGGCTGCAAGAGGAAAAGCGGGACAAGATGGCACAATATATATATATATATTGCTTGGTAGAATTGCACAGATGCATGCATGTTGAACAGCAACTTTTACTGGCTAAAGACTGGTTCATGGCGTGTCTTTGTGCGTTCGAAAACAAATGATTGCGGAAAGGTCATTTTGTCAGCGTGCCAGAGCATGGCCGTTCTCAGGCGAATCATGTTTGGTCGGCAACACGAACCACGGCAGATGCTCTTCGTTTGTCAAGTCAGCGCCAGCGGATGGATTCAGAAGTAGGATCAATTCACTCAATCCTGCAAGTATTAGAGGACATGTCCCCCATTCTACTTTCATTTTTTGTTGGGTGTTGGGAGTCAGCCATTCCCTGGTGCCCTCAAGCCTTTTCAAGATGATGACTCTTACTTGCGTATCCAGATGGACTACAGTTGATAACATCCAACCACAACACCCCCGAAGTTGGAGCAGTTTGCAGGGTGTTTCTTCGCCTTGCTGATTGAGGTCATGCAGCGAACTGGGCACTTGGTACTCTCCAAGTTGGTTCCTGCAGAGCGTTCATTGACCAGCTCATTTTTCTGGCAGGCTTCAAATGGCCTCGGATGGTGCGAGGCAACTAGTGCGACGTTATCTAAAAAAAGCAAGCAGAAAGGGACCTCCCATGTGATTTTCCATAACCCACACCTCCAGTGATGCATGGGTCTCCCTTCCAAATCAACCCAGAAGATTCGAAGATTGGGGGTTTCAGCACCCAGGCCATGTCGAGAAAAGACAGCCGTCCTGTCGCTCACGCGCAGCAGCCTCACAGGATCTTCTAAAATGGGTTGGAAAGGGCACCGCACCCATTCTAGCTCACCCAATACCTTACGAAGCTACTGAACACTAGGAAACATGGACCAAACTTAGATATGATTTAATGCTTTGTTTAACTTTTCCAGTACCCCCTTGTTGTGAACCCCCTAGAACTGTTGCGGGCAGCCGGTGCCTTGGGGGATGTGGTCCTATTTCGGGGCTCCTTTTTGGGTGACTCGATTCACCTGTACAGCAACCAAGGGCGCCACCCTTTGAAAACCAGAAGGAACATGACTGAGTACCTATAGTGGCTTGCCTGGAATCCTCTGATATACTGTGGATGGACAACATCCTGCACCAGTTGGCGGTTTATCCCAGTATCCAAAACGGGCTCTATTCATGGCAAGTGCTGGGAACTGGAATTGTCCGGGGTCGCAAGTGAACCAACCACACCCAACCCCACCATGGTCATTTTGGTAAATGAGTAACTCATGATCACGTCCGCTGAGATGTCTCCCATTTGCTGAAACATCCCATGGCGATGCCCGGCAGCTGCGGGGGCCCCAGCGCCGGCCTCGGCTCTCTGGCTTCACCTCGAGCTGCACCAGGGCACCTTCTGTTTTGACGGCCATTCCAAGCGCCGGAGAAAACGAAAACAAAAACGCTCGAAATCATGAGGTTTTGTTTTGTTTAATGGCAACACGTGTAACACCTTGCAACAAGTTTTTTTTTTGAAGGGCGACGTTCAAAGGGATCAACATCCATCTCCATGTTTAGATGCAAGCCTTGCCATTTTTCAGGTTGGACACCTCGCCTCGCTCCGCTTTCGGCCCTAGACACTTTGAGCCGCGCTCGAGTTGCGCCTTCGAGCCTCCGGTCCGCAGTACCTCTGCGGCGAAGCAGCGGACGGGTCTCCATTTTTGTCGAGGTTTGAAGGGAGTCCGTCCAGGGGGGAGCCTAGTTTGTGGGTTGAATGTTTGCTGTACCCTGAGAGGCACATTTGCTGAATTTGTGCTGGTGAGGTGTCTCACTGGCCCCTGCGAAAGAATAGAGCGGATCTGACTGTTGGGTTTCCCATGTTGCTCCATTTGCAGAGAAACGAAAAGGTGAAGCTCTTATTTCTGGGTTCTTTGGGCAAGTGGGTTCTAATTCATAGAAAAGACGCAGGGACTGGTTGGGCGGCCTTCAGGAGGGAAGGCTTTGTGAGCTTGTAAGACTTGACATACCAGCCACAGGAATCCGCCTCCATCCCCGATCTCAGTCCTGCTTGCTTGAGACCAGGCTGACTTGTCGCGGTTAACACTTGTGTTAAAAGTAACAACCGATAGCGGAAGGCATTTGAATCACACTCAGATTCGAACCTTGAGTGCCTGCAGGATGACACTGCTTGATTCATGCTCCGTTCGCCATTTTGGCGAATTAGCCAAATTTTTCTTTTCTTTCCGACCTACCTGCCCTGCCTGCTCGACCGCCATGACTGCTCCAGCGAATTTCGCATCCATCGTGGAGGAGTACCAGCTCATGGAAATGACCGAGCTCGACCCGGATTATGAACGACTGTACCGGGCCCTTCAGGACCATCTTTCGATCCTGCCCGAGGCGGTCGGTCCGGGCAACATCTTGCAGGGCAATCAGGTCTGCAACCAGTTCATCAACCATTCCGGCTGCAGGGGACGTGCACCTGCCTCTGCCCACCAGTGCGCCTTTTTGCATCCGGAGTTCGTTGATGCGCGTTGGATGCCGCGAGACAACATCTGTTACCGACATCTTCGACAACAGGCCCGGCATCCAGAAGGCTTTTGCGACAGTGGTGCCGAATGCCGCCATGTTCACAGCGACTCAGTCCTGCATGGTGACCTTCTTGCCTGGCTGCGCTTCGTGCACCATGCCAGACCCAACACCGGCGTGGGCATCCACTATGACACAGCCCACCGTGAATGGCGCTTCGTGTCCAGGCGGGAGGCCTTTGAAATCCTCCGCGACCACCTTCACGGCGAGTGGAACACGCCCATTCACCACATGAACGTTCGGTACCCCGATCCGTGCACCTACCAGATGCCATACGCGGTACCACGTGGCCCGCCAAGCACATTGAACCCGTCTCGCCAACGGAACAACACCCCCCGACAGCAGCGAGGCCGCTCCACACAACCGGGATACTCCCGAGCTATGACACCACCGCGGACCGTCAACTTCGCGACACCCACGGCTCGCGACACTCCCAGACAGGCCCGATTCCCGGAGGCGACCACCACATCGACCGGGCCCGTCCCGCACCACATGCCTTCACCACGCCCGCAACCCACCACACCATCCAAGGCGGCACCCCCCACACCATCCAACCAACATCACGACTTAGTCCAGTGGCTCCAGCCGCCAGGCATCGACCGTGACGACAGCACACAAGGCCTGCTGTCAACCCAGCGGGCCGGACACATCCGCGCGCGGGTACACGAAGATGCCACCTTCCTGATCAATCCGGAACTGCTACCGGAATTCCCCTCCGTCCTCGACCACATCGGCTTGCAATGGCACCTGACCAACTACGGCATCTTCTCGCGCACCCCCACCAATGTGTACGGCAATGACTTCGGGGGCCTTTTTCTTGTACCCGTGGAACCAACTACGCAGGTCACACCTCTCAGGAGCCTGCTGCGCTGGATTATCCAGCAACACGTTCACCAACAACTCCAGCTGCTCAACAGCGCCAACCGGCAGCACATGCTACAACAACTGACCTGTTCCTGGCTTACCTTCGGGAGGCAGCTCTGTCGCGCCTCCCGGCGAGACCCTTTTGTGGACAACATGGCAATCACCTTCGGGGAGACCATCATTGAGACAATTTCCAATTTCCTGACCCCCGAACAACGCACCATGGCGACCATCGAGGGCATCCTGCTCGGCCCCGACGGACACCTGCGCTTCAACCGGGAGCTCTAAGACTGAGCAGAGCCAGGACTCCCGCTACTGACCAGGCGGCACCGAGGAGTCTCCAAACCCGCCACCCTAAGTTGACCCACCAAGTCCATGTCCCGTGCGATGGTGGGCCAGCAATAGGGCGATGACCCTCATACCGCACAGGTGACACCCATGCCTAGGCGACCGCCTGAGGCCCCCTTTTCCCGAAGAGAGATCCATCTTCGGACCGCGCAAAAGCGCTGAGAGCCTCGAGCCCGGGTCGACCCTCTTCGTCCCCCCTGTTTGATTCGAGAGGATACCCCTTGACAAACCGACCCACTGCTGAGGCCCATACTGCGGTGACCAATCCCCACTCGCCTGCCCCGAACCCGACCGGTCTTTCACCCCACTTCGGATCCCCTGTGGATTACCCTCGGTTTCTTCGGGTCGGATCCCTGATGACAAACTGGCCGACCCCGGTCACCTTCACACCGCAGGGAGTTGGTCCTACGGGACAGCTCCACCCCTCGGGATGACATTTGTGCCGGTGTGGCGTGTCATCTAACACGACGTTTGTGCCGGTGTGGCGCGTCGTACAGATCCCCCCCATCAACGGGCCATCCTTGGACCCGAGTCACCTAGACACACCCCCCTGGCCCGACCAACCCCCCCCCCCTTTGACTCACACCCGGCACACTACCGACTCCTGCGTGAGTTCGGCAAGCGCCACCTCCAATTCCGAAGGAATTTTCAGGCTGGTTTTTGTGTATCCGATATCGCACCCCCTTCGCACAACATGGCACTTCGCGAGACCGACGCAGTCTGCGAGCTCCTCCTGCGGTCCTACAACACCGGCGTCCTCTCGAGGTTCCAGACCTTCCGCACCGAGAATCCCCGCCTCTCCACCACGGACGCGATCGACCTCTTCATGGAGTCGACCAACACCGAGCCGGACACGCGGACACGCTACCTGCTGCTGGACTGGCACAACCTGAATCCAACACCAGCCACACTGCAGTGCTCGTTCTGCCAGATCCCATACCAATCCCAGTACATCATGCCCCTCTGCTTCTCAGAGGAAACCGACTGGCGAAACAAGTGGGTCGGGGCGTGCTACGGGTGCGCTACCTGCGACACCAGTAGCGTGCCGTGGTTCCAGTTCGAGGAGCTCCTGGCCGACCCGAACTCCCTGATTGCAGAACACGCACCGTACAACACCATCGCAGAGCACCCCGACCTCGCGGCCATGATCAGCGACCATACCATCGCCCCACCGACCTTACAGATTGCGGTGCCAGAGACGGACGACGCTCACGACGCCTACATCACCGTGCACAGGTGGGACCAGGTCAACCGCCGCTGGATCAGGGTACCAGCCCTCGACGTGAAGAACCGCCGGCCATTCACCCTCGAGGTGTTCAGCAAGCTGTGCCGACGAGCATGGCGACGCCGCTTGGACTACATGACCAACAAGGCCGTCGGCACCATCCGCACGAACACCCACATGGACATGATGGACTCCTTGCGCGAGATCCACCCCGGAACCTCCAACAACAACCTGCGCCGCCTCATCAGCGACCACTCCAAGTTCCTCGCCGAAACCATGTGCCTCGACCTCATCAACCTGGCACCCGAGGACCGACGAGACCTATTCCTCATGTTCCACAAATGGGAGAGGCAGCACCTCACCGAGGCATTGCGCGCAAACAGCACCGGGACCCTCCTTGAGTTCTTGGACTCTGACGACTATCCCACACACCTCACCGATTTCATCACCCGCGTCCTCCCGTCCACCGACGAGCACTTTATCTGCCGACGTCAGTCGTGCAAAGCGGTGGTACATTCGTCACATTGGCTGCGCGCCACCGCCAACATCACCGAGCACGGCCAGTTCTTCTGTCCCGAGTGCCTCCAGCAATACCACCCCTGGAAAACCTACAGTGACGCCAAAGCCGCATCCCGAGGGGAGGCCCTGACCGCAGCCGGCCAAGACGACACAGAACGCTTCGTGCCGGCCCAGAAGTGCCTCGTGGTACGCGCCACCGCTGGAGCACACGAGACGGACCAATTGGCAGAGGCCATCACCGGCGACGACGACCGGCGCTACATGCTCTACCTTCTTCGCTGGGAGGAGGACACGACCGGCAAGCTCATCCAACAGATGAAGGTCCACATCAACGAGATCGCATCCGACCTGCGACAAGCCAAGGACCCCCGCGCCTATCTGGCCGACATGATCATGAACAACATGCAGACGGCTCAGAAACTGCCATACATGCACAGGACCTTCTGGACCCAAGAGAAGCTGGAGCAAGTCGCCCAGCGCAACCTGGGACGCATCAAGCCACTCCGAGTCGACCTGCTCCCCAGCCAGAAGCGACAACGCCACCAACCCGCCACGCCCTTCTACGACATGCGGCGCTATCGCTACGACCCCAGTTCCACCCGCATCCTTGAGTCCTCGGACCTCGCCAGAGTGATGGGGCTGTGCTTTTGCCGCCTCAAGCTCTGGACCTGCCAAGACCTCGAGGGGGCGGACCGTCTCAACCACTTGAGCGCCCTGTGACGGACCTCGACCAGCACCGCAACCACTACGACCCGAAGGGCGTCCGTGTCCCGCGCGAGCCCGGAGGGTCCGACCAACGCGGTTGCCTTCGCACGACCCATCTTCCTGAACCTGCCGCCGAAGTGCAACCTCGTTTGGCAGTACGTCAGGACACCCGTGCAAAGAGCAAAAGGCGCACCATGTGTTTGAAGCCAAACACCCCTAAATCCCCCCGGACTTTTGCTCACCTTGATTGTTTGCATTGTGCTTTTGTCTCCACGTGTGGCAAACCTTTGATACATTTTACATAGCCATTTTTGGCCCCTCTCGGCCCTTGATACAGATCACCCCGAGATGACGTTCCGTGACATTCGAGCATGGCTACACCAGCGGTCCTTGCTGGCGATCGCCCCGCTCGTTGCCCTAGCCGGAATAGACGACTTGGCGACATTCCGCAACATGGACCGGGCTGCATTGGTGCGGATCGGCGTGCCACACGACCTGATCAATCGACTCCTGGGCGACGACCAACTGGTCCTTGACTACATGCCCCCGGTCCGGCGCGACATCCAACCATATCACACCACACGACACGGCTCCCTCAACAGAGCCATTGCGGCGGGAGCGCCTACCTCACGCGAGCAGGCCCTACAACTCCTAGAAGACGAGACATACGCACCCTCCAGCCGAGACCCCAGATTAGCACGCTGGAAGACTTGGTGCCAGATTGCGAATTCCTGGGACATGCCACCTGCCCCACTCACCGTGAAACTCGTCAAGGCGGCGGGGGCATCCTTCAAAGCCGGCGGATACCGCTCCTTCCAGAACTACTACACGCAGGCTCGACAGGAACACCGACGACTTACGGGCGAAGACCCCGCAGCCGACATCGAGCAGGCCATCACCGACGTCAGCCGGTCGATCCGACGGGCACAAGGACCCACACCGTTTAAGGACTCCTTCCAACTCGAGCTCCTGTCGGCCGATCAGTTCCCCGTGGACCAGGACGACGGCCTCGACTCCATCGCCTACGCCCGCGACGTCACCATCATCGGCTGCTGGTGGCTACTTCGGGGACTCGAAGTCGCCTCAGCACAGGTACACCATCTGTGGACCCAACAGACAGCGCTGGGTAAGCGCACATACCTCACACTCCCCATCCAGAAGAACGACATAACTGGCATGTGCGTGACCAGATCTCATCCGTGCACCTGTCCAGCACTGTCCCGACTGTGCCCACATCATGCAGCACAACGTCACATGCGACGACTACATCGACACCTGGGACGCACTCCACCGGGCGACTACCCACTGTTCCCCGGACCAGACGGACAAGCCATCCCCAAGGCAGACGTCATCGAGCTCTTCCGCAAGGTCATCGGACTCACCGGAACTATCCTTACCCGGACCGATCCCAGCGGCACCTTGCGACAGCGATTCCATGAACACGTATGCCGAGTGTCGGGCGCCCAGTTCCTGACACGACTGGGCTACAACAAGGAGACCGTACAACTCGTCGGCCGATGGGGATCCGAAGCAGTGGCCCGCTACATCCAGGAGTCCAACCTCGATCGACCACCAGTGGCGCATTCCCAGAAGGAACTCCAACACCAAATCGAGGACGTGGTCAAACGGCACATTGCCGTGTTGCATAACACCTTTTGGGTCGTCAACACCGACTCCAACAAGGCACATCTGCCAGCAACTGACGAGGACTGCATCAACTCAGCTATGTGGACCACGCAATGCGGATGGAGGTATGCCACCGGCCGCTACAAGAAGATCCGCACCAAGCCGACCAACAACCTGTGCGGATCCTGCTTCAAGTTCGCCACACAGGCCGACCTCGATGAGCTCTCAGACCTAGGCGATTGATACCAGGAGCCTGAAAAAGCGGGATCGCCGGTCGTTGCTACTTCCTTTTGGGGGGCCCCCCTTCCCTTTCCCCTTTGTTCTCACCCCCCCCTCTAAGGAACGGCCTTGGTAACCCAGCTTGGATGACACTTTGATTCCTGAGTCCACCGCGCTGAATTAGGCTCCATTTTAGGCCCCAACGGCACATCCAATGTGCCCGCGAACACATGGCGGCTCCCCCTTCACTTGATGACATCCTGACCGAAGCGGGATTCGCACATGACGAGGTGTTAAGATCATACCTTCACCACATACGGGTGCGGTCAGTTGACGCTCTCGCCCACATGTTCGCCGATGGCGACGCACTGAGCACGTGGGTAACCCGTTTCACGACAGCAGTCCAATTCGGCGACCCACAACAGACCATGCACCTTGGCACCAACGACTTGGTCCTCGGTACCACGGCATCACTCACGGCAGCCTGGGTACGCTGTCGCAATGCACAGCCCCCTGTACCAGCTCCTCTCCACACCCAACCGTCACAAACGACACCAGGGACACAAACCGCCCCAGCCGCGGATCCCAAAGTTCCCAAGGAACTCCCACAGGGCGTGTACGCGGAACTCCTACGCCAATACAATACACAGACAATCAACGGCAACAACCGCAAGTTCCCAGAGGAGGTCATCCTCGGAGCCGACCGCGCCATCGCTCGCATGTGGCACGAACATCACAAGAGCAAGCATTACACCGCCCCATCGTTGGGAGAGATTCTCACCCAACGGACATTCACAGCCATGGGCACAATCAACAATTCAGCCAAGGACCGTAAGAGCGAACGGACCCTCACGCTCGATTCCAACAACACGCTGGTCGAAACCACGCCCAGAGACTGGGACCCACAGAACCTGATGATGATTCTCGACGGGTTGGAGGCCATTCGATGGGCATGGACCTTCATCCAGATCGGGGACGAAACCGACATCAACGAATTCATTGACAAATTCTGCCGCATCACCCGTCAACACCAGCAGCGCTTGCTCCAAGTCAAAGACTCCTGGGAAACCTTCACATGGCAACTGGCCATGAAGATGCGGTCGGGGGCCACCTTCAGCAAAGCTACCAAGGAACTACTGGCCGACACGACCACGATGAACGACATCCTTTCGCAACCAGCCAAGAAACAACCACGGACAGAGACCCGACGTCCACAGAACAACAGTAACCAGTATCGGCAACCCAAGGGCAGAGGCAAGCACACCTGGGGCAACAAAGGGTACCAGACCACTTCGTACCCATACAACAACCAGCCATACGCGACCTGGGGACCAACCCAATTCGCCAACCCCGCCATCCCCTCGATGCCTACAACCCCAGGACCCTCGTTCAAGGGCGACACACCCAAAGGAAAGAAGGGGTCCGGGAAAGGCAAGAAAGGCACCAAATCCCACGGGAAGAACAAGGCGCGTTAGGGACAGCACGGCCCAGGGGACCAGTCCCCTGGAGCCGACCCGGCGCGTTGCCTCCATCTTACCAGACAACTCATACAACACACGCCCATTATCCTGATCTCAGTTTTCGACGGGATCGGCACAGTGTCACTTGCCCTGCACCAACTGGGCGCCAACGTCTCCCACTGTTTCCGGTGGGAAACCGATCAGTCCTGCAATCAGCTACCTCATTCACTCTTCCCCACGACGCACATGGGCGCCGTAGAAGATTTTGACATCGAACAACTGGCTGCGATCATCCAGGACATACCCAATCACGAGAGACACATTATCCTCTTCACCGGTGGCCCACCGTGCAAGGACTACTCCAACATTAAACAACACCAACCGGGCCGGGCCGGCTCACAGGGCAGCCTCTTCGACACCGCACTCTCCATCCGCGACGACATTCAGAACAGATGGCCACATCAATCGCTCACCCTGCTAGAGAATGTCGTGCCTCACCCCGAGGTACGCGACGACTTCGACCAGCTGTCCCACTCCATGGGCCTACGCCCAGTCCTGATCGACGCGGCCGACGGCCAAATCATCTCTCGTCCCAGAATCTGGTGGGCCTCGGTCGATTGGGAATCCTTGCCTGCCACATTGAGCAGGCATACACCTTGGCAACTCTCCCTCGACACTCAGCTGTTCCCACCGGTGCTCTTCAATCCCATTGCAGCCGAACTACAACCAGACTGTCACATCCGGGACTTCGACCCGCCGAGTGTCCTAACACACGGACAACTCTTCCACTGCCTTACCACCCAGGCCAGTACGGACGAAGGCCGCCCACCACCACGCAGCCAACAACTACCAGACGACACATGGCAACGGTGGCAAGCCGACCACAAACAATTCGCCCCGTGGCAATACCAACAGAAATACCTGGTCCGGAAACACGGACACGACTGGCAAGTCGCAACACCCGAGCACCGCGAAGCAATGATGGGATTCCCGCGCGGCTGGACGGGACCACACAACACCGACCGGACCAGGAACACCATGCTGGGGAACTCCTGGCATGTGCCCACAGCCATGTGGATCCTATTCCTTTTGCTACTACAGCCAGCCTTCGGAATTCCCCCGCCCACGCAGCGGGTACGTCGCGGATCCCTCGGAATGATGGTCGACCTCTGGCTTCACAACCCACGACCATGGGGACCACCTCCGAGAGCATCGGAAACGCTACATATGCCACAGAACGACTGGCAGGACCACTTGACCTGGGCCAAACACCACGCTACCTCGCTGCAACAGCCCCAGCACTGCGACCCGACAATTTTGTGGGCCATCGCAATGCAAAGGACCATACCACAACTGCCACAACTACAGCACAACGTGTTACGCGACATCGCGGACCTTCGCGATGACCTGACTACGGATACACTTGCATGGTTCGAACAGCTGCCCCCACACTGCCAGCGAGCCTATCGACAACCGAAGATGATCACTCAGGTACCACTCATGACACACTTGCTACATTTGCTTAACTACCCACAGGCACAACTCCTGCACGAGGAACTCTCTCTAGGCTTCGACCTCCTGGGGCCTCTGCGACCCGGAGTCAACTGGCACATTCGCCACGACCACAAATACCTGGACCCATGTGACCTTGTAGAACTCAGGTCATTCAACAAAGCCTACATCCAGCGCAAATTACAACAACACAAGATCGACGACCACTGGACTCTTATGGCCACCGAAATCGCGGGGGAAGTGGCCCAAGGACGTATGGCCGGCCCCTTCGAGGCACCGACTCATTGGACCTCTCGCACAGTACCCCTGCACCTTTTCCCCCACACCAGCCGGCTCCTTCCTATCCCACATCGCGATCCCATTGTGGCAGTCGCATTCAGCATACAACAGACCGGATCGGACGGAAAACCCAAAGTCCGGAGAGGAGAAGACTGGCGCCGCAGCGGCCACAACCAGACGTGCTCTATGCACGATCAACCCTACCATCACACACCCGACCACTACATCCAATGTGCGAGACAATATCACGACGACGCACACCCGCTACATGTGTGGGGACACGACCACGACGGCGCCTACCGTCAACTGCCCCTCGCACAACCGGAGGTAGCATACGTGCTACTCATCACACCCGACGGCCCAACTCTCTGGCACCACCACGTGCTCCTGTTCGGCTCCGCTGCCAGCGTCTGGGGCTACAACCGCTTCGGCGATGCACTCACAGCACTCGCCCGCGTACTAACACTCACACCTGCCCTGCACTACGTTGACGACTACGGGGCCATACAACCCAGTCACATCGCGACCAGTTCCTTCTCCTCATTCAGCAAGCTCAACTCACTACTTGGATTTCATATGAAGACATCCAAGGAACAACCACCGGCGCCCTCTCACAAAATACAAGGGGTTTATGTCGACCTGTCGGCAACACACGCAACCCTTCGACCGTGCCCAGACCGAGTCCGTACACTGTCACACACCCTGTCTCAGTGTCTCGAACAGGGAGGTATGTCGAACGACACCGCCCGACGCACTGCCGGCAAGTGCAACTTTGTCACCGGACACCTGTTCGGTCGAGTAGGGCGATCGGCGTTAGCCGCCCTATACCACAAAGCACACAGCACTTCCGACCGGATCGACAAACCAACTCGAGCTGCCATTCTGTGCCTCCTGAATATCCTGCAACATAGCTCACCCCGCAGCGTCCCACTGTCCACCAGGCCCAGAGACCTTTCAATCATATACACCGACGCGTTCTGCCGGCAGGGCGAGACGGTCTGGCGTGTCAAGGACGCAGGGGATCAGGATTGCCTGCCACCCGATTGGTCGCACGACAACGGTTGGGCAGCGGTGCTGTTCAGCCCACAGGCACAAAGGACCCGCGTGGTCTCGGGCGCACTACCCCCTAACTTACTCCAACAAGTGAGTACTGGCACCAACGCCATTTATTTCCTCGAGACATGGGCCGCGTTGATCGCTCCTGTGATCTTTCGACCATGGATCACTGACACATACCTCCAGTTGTGCGACAACGAAGCGGCCAAACACGCCATCAGACGGGGAGTTGGGAAACACCAACCACTAAACTGCCTGCTCGGTGCACATTGGACATGGCACAACCGACAGCAATTGCAGTTGCATATTGCCCGTGTGCCCACACATGCTAATATAGCCGACCCCTTCAGTCGACATGACATGTCCCTTGCCTCGAAGCACCACTGGCAGATTCTGGAACCCCCCACGCACGCTCTACATAAACGGACGTGCAAAATCATTGGCGATATTGAGTTCGCCCATGCCGTCGGATTTGACGACATAAAGGAACTCCAACAGTTCCACAGGAATCATTCCTCCTGAACCCGACTTGACTTCCACGTCCCGTGAGAATCTTGCCCACAGTAAGGAGACTTGATCGATGTAAGGATGCCTTCAACGTGCCTTTTGTCTAGGTCGTTCGCCTTCGGCTTCACCTTCGACGGGAGTTGACCTACGACGGGAGAACGTCCACTCCCTCTTCGAAACTCTGCTGTACAACATTTTGGGTTTGCATGCTCTTGCATTTGCTTACCTTTTATTTTGTTGTACTTTACTTTCGAGTCAGTGGTGTCTGAGAGACACGCACACCGACTCCAGAGATTGAAACAGATCGACCAACAGGTACGATCCCACCCACTTGAGGCAGTGCGGTGAAAATAAATCGCCCGACGCTGGTTGCCGTCGTACTCTCTGGAGCGGTTTGTTGTTGCGGTTAACACTTGTGTTAAAAGTAACAACCGATAGCGGAAGGCATTTGAATCACACTCAGATTCGAACCTTGAGTGCCTGCAGGATGACACTGCTTGTTTCATGCTCCGTTCGCCATTTTGGCGAATTAGCCAAATTTTTCTTTCCCACCCACCCTCACCAGTTTTCACTGCATGCCCTCAGTACCTGTCGGTCTGCATTTATAGCATCGAGTGAGAGAACGGGAGAACGTCCACTCCCTCTTCGAAACTCTGCTGTACAACATTTTGGGTTTGCATGCACTTGCATTTGCTTACCTTTTATTTTGTTGTACTTTACTTTCGAGTCAGTGGTGTCTGAGAGACACGCACACCGACTCCAGAGATTGAAACAGATCGACCAACAGGTACGATCCCACCCACTTGAGGCAGTGCGGTGAAAATAAATCGACCGACGCTGGTTGCCGTCGTACTCTCTGGAGCGGTTTGTTGTTATACGCTCATCGACCTTTCTAGGGAGCCTTTCTTTGACAAGTCAAATCTGGTCAAGAAGGGCGATTGCAAGGATGTCACGGTAGCAAGAACTTCTGTGCAAATGTTCGGGATCCATTGACGGCTCAATGGTAGGTAAGAAGAAAACACAGCGGGCCCCGGGCCCGTTTATGATCCTTCAGGTCTTGTACATATATATATATATTATGTATATATATATATATATATATGCAGGGATCCATTTTTGGTTTTACACCCGTGTTTTGTGTTATGTTCCCAAACATAAGTTAACAACATATTTTGTAGCGGAAAGACTCGGCCCGCCTTTGAGGGAAGACGCATCAAGCTCAGGTTTTGCAGCGGGGCATGTCGCGCCTGTTCCAGACGAAGCACGTGTCTGGACTGCCCGCTGCATCAATGGCACGCTATTGTTGTTTCTGATTTGCACAGTTTTTCTGGCGACCTGAATTCTAAGGATTCATGATGTATTCCACATTCTCTTGAACCATCGTTCTTTCCACAAACCAGCTGTTTCCTCTGGCTTTTGATGGTTTCCTAGACAGATTCCTGGAAAAAATGGGGACGTTACCCCGAGATTGTACAATTGGTGGTTTGGAATTGGTGGTTTGGGAGTTTGACCCCAAGTCTCTTTTTACAAAATGCAAGGCATCCACTAAACGCCAACCCACCAATCAGAGATAAGTTGACAGTGGGGGAGATGGCCGAATGTTGGCATCGGCCGTGCTTTTTCTTCTTCTTTTTTTCCTGCGCCATTTATTTCGGCAATCCGAAACAATTACTTAACTGTGCAGTGGTGTCAAAACAGGATTCAGTGGAAATTTGGATTGGAACATCCCAGCTTTTAAGCACCCCTCCTTTACCTGCGAGGCCAAGTGCCAGCACACACGGACTGATTTGTCCCTTGAAACTTGAAACCCCAAGAACCCGATGTTGACGGGAAAATGCGGTTGGGCGGGATGTTGTTTTTCTAATCCGGGTTCGGGAGTCACTTTTTCAGCGAGCGATGCCAAGGGAATTCCCTTCAAAGTTCCAAGTCGTAGGGACGGGAATCCCACTGTGGTATCACAGATATGAGAGCCATTTCCCTAAACGTGCGGTTTTTGGGCCTGGTGCTGCAAAATCCCCGTTTTGTCTGTTCATGGTGTGTCAACGGACATGGGTCGCCGTTTGGGACAGGGGTCCTTGTATTTTGATAGGGTTTCATTTCCTTAGTTGATCTGTATTGCCTTTGCATCTTTGGGTGTCCTTCATTTGCTCTTTTAACGAGCAACAGATGCACTGTTTACACCTCTGGCCATCTTATATTTGTGTGGGTTGAGGTTGCCGTGTTCAAATGGATCAAACAGTTGGTTCAAAGGGAAGTCAGAAGGAACAGGTTCTTTCCGGGGGCCATTTTGTGCCACACTTTTTGGACTTATACTGTATCTCTCCTGGAGCAAGCCCTAGCCGCGGCTGGCAGGCTGATTACGCTGGTGCTGGTTCTGGGTGTGGCTGTGGTGAGCCTGGTGGAGCTGGCAGCGGATGAGTATGTGTTGGAGACGCTCATTGCGTCTTGACAGATTTGCTTTGGCGCATGTTGCTTGGCTGTTAGGACTCTAACCTTTTGCCAACTAATGGGTTTTCCATTGAACCACTAAAAGGTAAGCTCTTAGCAGGGGAGCAGAAAGCAACCAAGTTTGGGTCTGCCGTTTTTGAGGATACCGGTTCTCAGGTTGCTTTAAATGGAGTAGCCATTTGGTGTTTCTCAAAATGGGGGTTGGCCTCCTAAATTGGGTTGCTTCTTCGGTTGCCCTTTAAAATATCAGCTAAAGGGTCCAGCATTATGAACAACTCCCATGTTTCGGTTTGTCTTTTTGAGGGTTCTCCCTTTGTGACCAAAGGACGCCGTGCATGTTTTTTGGAGAGTGCCGACGAAGGGGTTGGGGAAGGCTAAATTCGAAGAGTCTCTTTGGAAAAGGGATCTGAGCGCCCAAGGGGCCGAGGCAAATTTGGGAGGGAGCCTTGGCTCTTTATTGCTTTGCTTGTTGGGAACTGCGCTTTTTGGTGCGCGAACCAATTTTTCATGCCCCAAGGTCAGCCTTTGCATGCTCCTGGGCGCCCGCTGCGTCAATGATGAGACCATGCCCTGGGGGCCGAGCTTGGAAGGCAGGGATTTGGTGCAGACTCAGATTGACTTGAATCATGTTGGTAAGGATTTTTACCTCTCTGGTCTTGTAGGGATTGAACAGTAATGAGGGGTGTCCTTTTACGTAGGTCAGTTTGGTCGAACATACATGGAATTCACTGGTTTCAGTTTGTTGCCAGTGCTGGGCCCAGACCCCTGTCGGCCAATCTAGGCATTCTAGCCCTGGAGGGGCAGGGAGTCCTTCACTGCTGTATGTGTTCTAGCTTTTCACCCGTTGAATTCCCTTCATTGGTCGTGAAAGAAGCGTTTTTGCGAAAATACCAAGGGTCCCAGTAAAACTCATAGAAACCCAGGGGCTTCTCCTCAAAAAGGCTTCCTCCATTTGCCCTCTAGGGGGGGTACGATGCATGTTGGACATTTAAGCCATCGCCTTTTCCACGGCAGGACGCCACCATTTGGGGTTTGTAAAGGGGAAGACTTGGGCCGAAGTTGGGAACTCTGTCCAGATTCTGGGGGCAAATCAGTTCGGGACCTTTGAGAGGGTTTTGATTTGCAACCGAACGTCCGGGATGAAGGTCATTTCTTGGGGAAGCCTTGTTTTGGTTTGGTGAACTATTGCGGAACAAACATCATCCCAGCAGAAGAAGAAGGTTGTCTTTTGCAGGATTCAGGCCACCGACAGTCACGTTCCTCGGCGACGCAGGCGCAGGCCCGGACCCTTCGGCGCGCGACCTGTCCAGCGATCGGGAGGAGCGGCGGCCGAGCCCCCGAGCGTCGGCGCGCGGCCTGTCAGAAAACCGGACCATGCCCTTTTCGGACACAACCGGCAGTAGGATTTCCACCAAGGGAGCCATGACCTACAGATTTGGAGTTTCATGATAATTTCGGATGGGCGAAATCCAATTCGCACCAGGGACCTGCTCCTCCGGAATCCTACAAAAAAGCGGGTTCCGAAACATAACCTGGTTTTCGACGAGCAGCAGGTCTTTTTCTGCCCACCCCACTTTTTGGTAGGTTCTTCGAGTACCAGGGATGGATGAAGTTCCTTTTGGGAGAAAAGCCAACGCCTCCGAAACGGAGCCGTGGCTTTTTGGTCGAGGCCTCCACTCCAAGCTGCAGCTCTTCGCCAACCAGGGCAACCTGCCGGAGGCCAAGCGCTGCTTCGAGCGGATACAAGCGGAGGCCAAGCCCACCGCGCCTTGCCACGCCGAAAAAAGAAAACGTGGCCATGCGGCTCTTGCTGTTTTTCTTCTCCTGTTTGAGTGGAGGTTATAGTAAGGCTCTTGTGATTATCGACCTCCGTAGCATCTTGATATATAATCAACATGGGCTTTGGGCACTGCTCATATGAGGTTTCGTCGAACCTAGCAGTCTATTGCTAATTTGGGAATCTGGGAGCAAATGTTGTGATGCTCAGAGGAGGCTATGTATATATATATATATATATATGGTACCCCCCCCTCCCAAAACCCAGGTTTTGGGAGAAAACACTGTAAACACCAGTGTTTTCTCACAAAAAACTGCATCTGCCAGAGCACACACTTTTCAGGCCCACTTTCTCCATCTGTCTCATTTGGCAGCCAATGCTGCAGCCAAACACTATGATTGCGTAAGGGCATCTCTTCAAGGAAGCTCTCTGGAAACTGAAAAAACTGAAAAAGCTGAAAAACTGAAAAAAAACTGAAAACACTGAAAAAACTGAAAAAACTGAAAAAAACTGAAAAAAAACTGAAAAACCAAGGATTCAGGGGAACATGGGGGCTGCCCCCCCCCCCCAAGGCATGTCCCCCTGAATCCTTGGTTTTTCAGTTTTTTCAGTTTTTTCAGTTTTTTCAGTTTTTTCAGTTTTTTTTCAGTTTTCTCCTAGCATTCACCTTTATTATTCCCCTAGTCTTGTCTGAGCAACCAGGCACTATGATTGCGTAAGGGCATCTCTTCAAGGAAGCTCTGAAAAAACTGAAAAACCAAGGATTCAGGGGAACATGGGGGCTGCCCCCCCCCCCCAGGCATGTCCCCCTGAATCCTTGGTTTTCATTTGTTTCAGTGTTTTCAGTTTTTTCAGTGTTCTCCTAGTATTCACCTTATTACTCACCTAGTATTTTCTGAGTATTCCCCTAGTATTGCCCTAGTATTCCCTTAGAATTATCTTGGTATGCACCTAGTATTTCCTAGTAAGGGAAGGGGAATACTAGGGGAATACCTTTAGTATTGCCCGTGTATTCCTTAAATATTCTCTTGGTATACCCCTAGTATTCCCTCCGAATTCCCCTAGTATTCTCCTAGTGTTCACCTTCAATATTATTGCCCTGAGTATGTCCTTAGTATTGCCCTATGAATGCCCTAGTATTCCCCTATTATTGCCCTAGTATTCAGTTAATTTAGTAGTCTCTTCGTATACCCCTAGTATTTCCTCACTACCCCATAGTATTCCCTTGCTATTTCCCCTAGTAAAGGGAGGGAATTCCCCTAGCACTTCCCTAGTAGTGCCCTAGTATTGCCCTAGTCAGGAAGCCTGAGAAAAGTCAGACATATTGAGCTTGAGAGTATACCCCTACTATTCCCTCAGTATTCACTAGTATTCTCCTTTAGTATTCCCCTAGTATTCCCTACTTAGTATTGCCCTAGTATTGCCCTAGTATTGCCCTAGTATTGTCCTAATATATATATATAAATTTAAATATTACCTTGGTATACTTCTAGTACCCCCTCAGTATTCCCAAGTATTCTCCTAGTATTCACCTTTAATATGGCCCTAGTATTCCCTGAGTATGTACCTAGTATTGCCCTAGTATTCCCCTAGTATTGCCCTAGTATTCCTTTAGTATTCTCTTGGTATACCCCCAGTGTTTCCTCACCACCCCCGTAGTGTTCCCCAAATAGTTCACTAGCAAAGGAAGGGAATACTAGGGGAATATCTTCAGTATTATCTAACTAACTAGGCAGCTAAATAGATAACTAACTGATTAGCCAATTAACTAGCTAACTGGGTTTAGAGCTAATTCATTGCAACTAGTTAACTGACTAAGTTGACTTGCTGACTGTTTTTTGACTAACTAATTGAACTTGCCAAATTTTACTGCTTGAACTTACAAAATATGCGTTTCGCAGAGGCGGAAATGCACATGTTTCTCAAAAGTAGCATTTTTCCAGTGATTTTGGCAATTGTCCAGGTTCAAAACCTGGGTTTTGGGAGGGGGGGGGTAGCATATATATATATATATATATATATACACGGAACCCTGACGCTTGGGAGGTCTTCCCATTGTTTGGTGACTTTAAGCATCCCCCGGCGGGCGAAATCCAAGGCAGGCTCCTGAAGTTAGGGTAATAATCCAGGGGGACTTTTGCTTAAGGAGGCAGGCTATCCGTGAGTAGGGAAGGTGGTTGCAATCCCTAAAGGCCAGTATAAAGAAGGTGGTGGCAAGCATATCTAAATCAAATACCATAAGCATCCTCGTGGCCCCCTGCATAATTGTACAAAGCTTATAACCGGGATGGAGCTTTGGGGGGTGGAAACAATAAGGGAGACTCGCACAATGGCTGGTTTTCGCTCCTCAAAACGAAGCGGGGAAGGTGGTTGCAAAAGTCCGCAGAAACACAATTACCTAAACGTGTCCAAAGCAATCCCATACATCCCCAGCAAATTCTCCGAATCACCAAGCAACTGCAAGCAACTACAAAAACTCCAGAAAGACGCAAACAACGCAAATACCTCCACATCCCCCAAAAACATTTCGAAGAGTGGCTTACGGCAGTTTTAGGGTTTCATCCATGCCAGCCGGTGCGAAGTGGATGTCCGTCAGGTGACGTCTCTAAACATCTCTGAAACCGAGGTGCGCACCTTTAACATCATCCTGAGCGCCTGCATCAAGTGCTCGGGCTGCGTCGAAGCGGAGCAGTGGTTTGAGCGCATGGAGGAAGCCCAGGTGGTGCCCAACCAAGCCAGCTACTCCATCCTGGTGTCAGGCGGGACACGTGGGTTCTAGCCTCCCAACAAGTATGGAACCTGAAAGGGACCCTGGAAGACAACTTTCCTCTAACACGGACCCTCTTTCAGGTTGGTGCAAGCCGGCCCAATTTGGGTGGTCCCAGATTTTGAGACCCAGAACTGCCACAATTCAAAGGCGAGCAGGGCTATCCATGCTCATGAAAGGTCAATGGGGCAACTGGGGTACAAGTGAACCTCCACTATTCAATCCGAGTTTGTGTGCTGGAAGCCTAATTGATTCGTATAGCCCTGTGGATTAAAAGGGAGTGTCAAGTAAGCCAACCACACTTCATACCAAAATCATGGTAACTTACGGTCGTGCTTCCCTTGTTCCCTCCAATGCTTAAACCGCTTCCAGGCTGGGCACGTGCTGGCGCGCCGGGATTGGCGTGGAGGCGCGGCCAAATGGGCCGGGGGTTTTGCTGGAGGTGGCGGTTGTTTGGGGCAACCGGGGCTCAATGCATTGGATTGTTGCCTTGTGATGCTTGCGGCTTTCAGTTAAACCTCATCAACCCCCGTTCTAGCTATCGCCCTGGCTATGCAGTATGACTGGATAGAGTCAAGCAATGGACATATACAATCTTCGTCAATAGACACATGTCGCATTGCTCATTCACAAAAGGGGACTCAGAGGTTTATTAGCAGATACATTCAAGTGTGGACATATACTATCTTCATCAATAGGCACACGTCACATGCACATTCGCAAAGGCTGGCTTCAAGGGATTCAATATATACATAAATATGTATATAGATATATATATGGTACCCCCCCCCCAAAAAAAAAAACAACAACAACCTAGGTTTTGTGGGGGGCAGCACACTGGTAAATTCTGCATAACAGATTGTAACAACCCTGCAAAATTGCACGTTGTTTTCCATGTATGCAGTGAGCACACAACTCCAGACACATGCATTTTACCTGCACCAAATGCATGTTTCTGTAGAACCTAGAGCAACCACCCTGGAAAAATGAAGATTTTTCTATTTTGGTAGTAAAAGTGAACAAATACAAAGGAACAGAAACCAAGCAAAGTAAAACAATAAAACTGTAAACAAGTAAAAAAGCAAAATATATGGACCCATGAAAAGTAATTTAAAAAAAAAAAAACATAACAAAATAGTAAAAAAAACAACAAAAAAAAACAGTAAAAACGTAAAGCCAGTCAAAAAGTAAAAAAAAAAAGTAAAAACAAGTAAAATATCTGGACTCATGAAAAGTAAAAAGGCAAACCAGCCAAAAGTAAAAAAGACTGTGGTTTTTTACTTCTAGTTTTTTTTGGGGGGAGACAGTAAAAATGATTAGTCTTTTTTTTTTTTAAACTTTTTCCCAATAAAAGTAAAACCCATATATAAACACCCCTAATCTTTTTTTACTTTTGACGGTTTTTCTTTTTTTTACTTTTCATGAGTCAGATATTTTACTTTTTACTTGTTTACTTTTTTGCTTTTTACTTTTTTTTATTTTTTTTTGATTTTTACTTATTTTTTAATTACTTTTTTACTTTTCATGGGTCCATATATTTTGCTTTTTTACTTGTTTACTGTTTTATTGTTTTACTTTGCTTGGTTTCTGTTCCTTTGTATTTGTTCACTTTTACTACCAAAATAGAAAAATCTTCATTTTTCCAGGGTGGTTGCTCTAGGTTCTACAGAAACATGCATTTGGTGCAGGTAAAATGCATGTGTCTGGAGTTGTGTGCTCACTGCATACATGGAAAACAACGTGCATTTTTGCAGGGTTGTTACAATCTGTTATGCAGAATTTCCCAGCGTGCTGAGTTCACCACATGAAAATATCTGCTAAACAAGAGGGCATCAGGTACATCTGCAGACAAGAGTCTATTGAAAAGACACACAAATGATTTCCTCTTCCTTCATCTTGGAAATCATTGTGGATGAAGAGGAGAGAAATATAAGATAGTAAAATAAAGAGAAGATATGAATGGGTGAAAGAGATCCCATTCATCTGTCTCTTAATTGCTTTCTCTTTACCTTCATCTTGGGTTTATCTGTAAAATCCTTGATGAAGAGAATTAGAATGGATGGTTATTAATATAATCCAATATTCAATATTAGGTGACAAATCAAGAGATGCCACCTACAAACCCACTCACCCGGCCCATTCCTTCGTGTGGCCGGTGATTGACAGGCTGGAGAGGAGAAAGGAAACAGCCTGGATTCATCATTTGGCTTCTCTTCCTTGTCTTTTCCCTTCATCTCCGGATCCAGATGGTTAGGAGAGGTTCCAGAAGGAAGGAATGGCATGTGATAAAGGGAGATATGACCTCATCCAGCATTAGAATTTGGATGAGGAATAGAAAGGCTTGGAGCCAAATAATAAATCTCTAGATTAATAGCATTTACACATATTTTGCTATCCTATATTTCTCTCCTCTTCATCCACAATGATTTCCTTTTCCTTCATCTTGGAAATCATTTGGTCTCTCCCTTTCTCACCTCTTAATCACATCCTAGATACAGAGGTGAAAGGGATGTGATGTGAGAAAGAGATAGAGAAATAGAATGGTTTTATGATGCATCCCTCACCGTCTCATCTTGAGATCTATTAATTATTAACTGCGGTTCTTTCATATTTTTATATTTCTATCTTTATCAGGTTATTTGTATACATTGATATTTTGCATTTGTGTCTCTAGGAACTACCGAAAGGACTAGAATGGTGGACATTTTTTCATCCACTATTTCATTCCCGTGTCATCTCACTGTCTCACTCACTTTCCTGTTCCTTCGTCACCCATCATCATCTCCCTTTCTTTTCTGTTGTTATTTTCCTTTCGTATCTTATAGAATCTCAGGAATACAAATGAAAGGGAAATAATACGATATGAAAATAGCTGTGTCCAAGAGAGAAAAGACACAGCGGCTATTAATGAAGACATCTTAAGAATATGTGGGTTACATTTGGATGAATCTTAGAGAGACACCAAATGTAATGACCAGATGGTGACAAAGAAATCTCACCATCATTCATCTCTTTCCATCTCTTTTCCTTTACTGTAATCTCATGGTCTTTCACCTACAGCATAGAATGGTGGTTGGGTGAAAGGACATGTCACTCACCACCTCTTCATTCCTCATCTCTTCGTCATCTATCAGGGCACTGTCTGTCTTTACTTCTGTTCAGCCTCATCTGTTCAATCAGCTAAAATGACACTTGCTCAATCCACTCTGGCACAAATCCATTTGAAGAGTGATGAAGCCAGATGGCAGAAAACAAAGACCTACACTTCCTCAATCCACTCTGGCACAAATCCATTTGAAGAGTGACGAATTTTTTTGGGGCGGGGATAGCATATATATATATATACATATATGTATATCTACTATCTTCATCAATAGAAACCATATGACAGTTTGCTGGATTTTCCAGATCACCGCGGACTTTCGGGTTCGGATTTTTCACGGATGTAGGCAGGGTTCCTGCCGGCTCACTTCACATTTTGAGGTTGAATACATATGGGCTAGCATCACACTACTGTTGGGGGCAACAGCCGAGGGAATTTGGGCATTCGATTTGCGTGCGGTTTTCAACCCATTCCCAAGTTCCTGCCAGGTGGTTGGAGAAGATGTGCCTTGGCCGGCTCTTGGCAGCTCCACCCCACATCGATTCGGGGAGGGGGAAGAGTGATCTTTCGAGTTCCAATGTTTAAGAAATCAACCCCACCTTCCTTGCCCATGGAAATCGCTGGGCTCATATGTCTTTTGACGCTTTTTTGGTCAGTTTAGAGACAGGCGGAATCCACTAGTTTCAGTTGTTTCAAAACACGTACTGGTGCCATCCATTGTTTTCCAACAGGACGACATACATGCGCCTTTCCCAACGTCCTGGCTGGCGTATCCCGCCTTTCCCAACGTCCTGGCTGGCGCCACCCCTTGGCTGCCCCTTAGCCCACTCGGATTTATTTCTTGCATCAATCCACCTGCGGGTTCTTGATAAAATTTATTGGGTTGTGGGGTCTTTCTTTCCGGGGATTATTGCAGGGTGAAAACGAACACACACTCACACGAGACCATTTGCAACCAGCTGGTTGCTCCAACGACGGGTAGAAGCTTTGCACTCAGAAAGGGACCCCCTGAAAAGGCAAAACACACATTTGGTCTTACCAAACAAAGCCCTCGTTTTCTTCCAAGTTCCCCACTTGGGCTGCTGCGCCTGGCGCCTGGCGCCTGGCATTGCCCGAGGCAAGAGTCGGGGTCCGAACCCACGGCCGGGTGCTTCTTATCGCTGCTGGTGGCGGAGTGCAAGAAGGGCCAGCTGCATCAGGCGGAAGCCATCTTGGAGGACCATGGTTTTGGGGTAGGTTGTGTCAGGGTTTCCACCCCCAAACTACCCGGACCCATGGGTAGAGTGGTGAGTTAGTGGTGGTATCGTTGTATACCCAAATTTGCCTTGCAGTGGTTTTGAGATGGGGTGGGGAGAGCTCTCGCATTCTCAGCCCTTGGCATCGTTCTTCCGACCCTCCCATTTCTCCAGGGATCTTCCAACAGTGCCCAAATGTCGGGGCAAATTCTTACGGGCTCACCTGACCTAAAACTAGCTCTGACAAGGGTGAGGATGGAAAAGGAGTCAACCCTTAGATACTAGAGAACATTCCTGCGAGGCTGTACTTCCTGGTCCCTCCCCCATTTTCTCGGGAACAACTATTTGGATATACCAACTATACCCGCTTACCTGAAACCTGACTGGGAACCTCAGGTGTCTTTTTGGGGATGGTTACCACTCCACTGTTGTCTTTTTGGAAGGGTTTGTCGGTGTCCGCCGGGGCACCGGGGTTTTGACCCGCCAAATCAGCCGAGTCTGACCAACCGCTGGGCTTTTTGGATCGGCACCTCAGGACCTGACGCGGCAGTTCCCGAACGCGCGGCTGCAGGCTGGGTCCACATCTTTTCCCCCGGGTCAGTGCGCGAGGTGCAGCTGGAACCCTCATGGACAACTCAAGATGCTTGGCTCCTGATGGTACCGGGGCCCCGCATGTGACTGGTGACCAACGAACAACTATACAATGGAATGAAACATGTAAGAATTCGTCAAGCATATATGTTTCATTCATTCATCAATCTATTGTTTGGTTTATCTATTTTCTTGTTTTGTTTGCTTGCCTATCGATTTTCCTATGCCTCAACTCTCCTTCTATTTTTTTCACGGGAGCAAAGCCTGAACTGCAGAAGGATCTTTGGTTCCATTGCAACAGGCGACCACCGTGCTGCTGGACGCCTGCGCCAAGCACGGGGACCTGGAGGGCGCAGAGAGGCCGAGGGCCGTGTCCAAAACCAGGGTGTGAGGGAAGCCATGTTAGGGTTTGGTCTCATGTGGGTTCACTCTGGGGTGGGTGAGTGTCTTAAAGTTGCGGGACCTCAAAACAAGGCACCCCTTCAAACCACGCTCCTAGAAGAGCAAAACGACACCTTCAGATGTCTTTTCGTGGGTGAGAAGCTGGACCCCTTGAGCTAGAAAAGAACACAAAGAGGACAGACGGTGAGTTGGATTCCCGCCGAGACGGTGAGTTGGATTCCCTTGAACGGGGGAGAACCCGGAAGGCATGAACATGACCAAACAGCAAAACATAGGAAATACAACAAAAACAAACATGTGCAAGGAATTGCATGTGTTCAAACGTTGAAACAACCAAGATTCGAGACCTGCACACTTACTCCTACCCGCTAAGTAATATGTGGAAGGGGGGGACGTATGCCTCAAATAACCAATCCCCGTACGTTATGCCTTTGCAGATGCAACTCCACGCTTTTCAACCAGTTGCAGCTGGGGATGCGAGCTTGTGTTTGTTGTTTTTTGTTTTGAACAAGCACATCCTCATTCCCATGACTGATCACTGTAAGTCAAGTTTCCCAAGCCAAGGGGTAGGTTAAAGGGTAAAGGGCAAACACCCAAGTGTCTCACTTAAGCAAGAACAAAACCAGCACAGTCACTCCGGCACGTGCCAGCTCGCGCACGCGCAGGCTGATGCAAAGCATCGCGTCGGAGGCAGGGTTGGGCAAATGTTTACACAGCCAGGTTTCTGTCCAAAAGGGAGGTTGGGTGCTTTAGCCACGATTTAAGCTGACCCAAACGTGAGTGAGAGTCTTCTGCCCTTTTGTATTTTATTTTGGTGAACATTTCCAGTTCCCACCCCAAGCCAGTTTATACACAACCATGGTTTATACACAAGGGCCTGACAGGATTCAAGCCTTTAAGCCAGTGGTCTCAACCATGTCTACACAAGTCTAAAAATACCTTCCCCATTCTTTCCAGCGATCCTTCTTTTCAGGAAACCATCAACCACCAAGGAGAAACAGCCGGTTTTTGAAAAGAACGATGGTTGAAAAGAGTGGACAGGGAATCAACCCCTAGAGCAACTTGGCTCGCTCGACCGAATGGAAGCGCTCGCCTGAGGCCTCGGTGGTGAGCTTCGGCGCCATGTTGGACGCCTGCGCCAAGGCCAAGGACCCCCAGCGCGCGCTGAGGCGAATGGCGGGGCGGTTTTTGCGGTCGAGCGGTCGAGGGGCGGAGTCGGCGGAGTCGGAAGTTAGGTCCCGGTGATTTTCGATGTGGCTGTGGGTCAACAATGGGATCCCATTTTAGGGTAGGTGAATTCAAATCCACCCATTTTAGAACCTATAGTGGGGATTGGGATGTTCACTGGGGGTTCGATTTGGATTTTGACCCATGGCCATGTGGGTCAAAATTAAGCCACCAGGAAAGGGAGCGCAGGTCTTAGTCTAGGTTTCCATTTAGCAGGGTTCCCCGAAGGTCTTCTGCTACGTTACTTTGGGCTCTAGAGAATCTGGCTGGCTTTCAAGACTAGAGCGGTGAGGAGACACCAACGAGCAATGATCCGCAGCTTGCTGAAGTTACTTGCGTTCACCCACGACTTCCTTCGACTGCCAGGTGGCATGAGACGATGCTGGCTCGTGGCCTGCGGCCGAAGCTTGGCGAGTGTGCAGTCCCAGATCCCCGGCGTTTGGCCAATCATGGACGTGGACAGGGGCTTTCCCAAAAGGAAATTGTTCTGATCCAAAGCCCTGAGATCAGCTTCCAGGATGGAAGGAGCCAGGCATTTGGCTGGTGCCCATGGGCAAGCGACTCAGTGGAATCAGCGCATCGACCCAATCTGCCTTTTGGTTTTGTCCTTGGTCTCAAAGTTCGCCTAAATCTTGGGCCGGAATCACAAGGTCCTTCCCAACTTGCCCAAGAAGATAAGTGGTTAAAGCCTATGCAAGTATCCACACTAAACTTCTGCCAGCGGTTTGATGGGTTCGGAATCAAGTCCAAGGTGACCACCTGCTTTTCCAGCCCCCCGGGTTTTGCCCCCCCACCACTCTTGCCTCGATCCCCCAAAACCGAAAACCGGGTGGTTGCCGACGGCCGAGTCACTGAGGGACTTGACTCCGATCGAAATCCGAGGAACAACACCACCTGCACGGCGCTGGCTGTGGCTTTGGCGCGGGCCGGGGACTTCGCGCAGGCCCTGGGAGCGTTGGAGGCGATGGAGGACTTCGGGCTCCAGGGGGATGACGCTTGCCATGGG
>CAUJNA010000695.1:154675-169858 GCA_963377175.1 Effrenium voratum | reverse complement strand
GGTGCCCTTTGCCTCTGGTTTTGTCTTTTTTGTTTTTAGTTTGGGGTATTTTCCGTCGAGTGGTGCCCTTTGCCTCTGGTTTTGTCTTTTTTGTTTTTCGGTTGGGGGATTTTCCGGCGAGTGGTGCCCTTTGCCTCTGGTTTTGTCTTTTTTGTTTTTCGGTTGGGGGATTTTCCGGCGAGTGGTGCCCTTTGCCTCTGGTTTTGTTTTTGTTTTTCGGTTGGGGGATTTTCCGGCGAGTGGTGCCCTTTGCCTCTGGTTTTGTCTTTTTTGTTTTTCGGTTGGGGGATTTTCCGGCGAGTGGTGCCCTTTGCCTCTGGTTTTGTTTTTGTTTTTAGTTTGGGGGATTTTCCGGCGAGTGGTGCCAAATTTCCTCTTCCCGGCTTTTTTGGGTTGGGAGGGTTGCGAGTGGTGACCTCACCCGGTTGGGGTCGAGAAGGTCTTTTTTAGGCGAGTGGACCCCAGCCAGGTGCCCTTTCTCATCGTTTCTTTTTGTTTTTCGGTTGGGGGATTTTCCGGCGAGTGGTGCCCTTTGCCTCTGGTTTTGTCTTTTTTGTTTTTCGGTTGGGGGATTTTCCGGCGAGTGGTGCCCTTTGCCTCTGGTTTTGTTTTTGTTTTTAGTTTGGGGGATTTTCCGGCGAGTGGTGCCAAATTTCCTCTTCCCGGCTTTTTTGGGTTGGGAGGGTTGCGAGTGGTGACCTCACCCGGTTGGGGTCGAGAAGGTCTTTTTTAGGCGAGTGGACCCCAGCCAGGTGCCCTTTCTCATCGTTTCTTTTTGGTTGGGAGGGTTCCCCTACTAAAATGAACTACAGAAAAAAGGGTACCATCTTATTCTAACCTCTCTACTGGAGAACCTAGTCAGGTTGGGGGACCCCCAAGTTTTTTTTTTTTTTTTTTTTTTTTTTTTTCCGTTGTTGCTCTTGGCATTTCCCTCACACAAAAAGCCAAACAAAGGTACTGTAACTCAACCAAAAAAGGCGACAGCCCCAATTTTCATGTTAACGTAATAGAGCCCCGGTTGATTTTGATCGGGTTCCCAATTTCTGTTAGCGGGCATCCTGCACTTTTGGAAGAAACACTGCCTCTTGGTAGCATGGGTTCAAAACTATGGGGTTCCCATTGCTTCGCACAAGTCGGTAAGGCCCAGAGATCAGTTTGCATGACATAAGCAGCCATTCTCCACTAAAAACGGAATCAACCCCGGCCCAATAGGGCATCCCTTCTTCTGCCAGAGCCATTAATAGAAGTGGTTGGCATGTTTATCCGCACCGAATCTTGATGTCCACAATGTCGTGCCTGCACAAATTCACATGGGCTTAGAGGACCCGCCGCCAAATGGCTGTTGTCCTTTTGGCTTCCCTTTAAAACCACCAGCAAAAGGGTATCCTCAAAAAAACAAGGACCCACATCAATATTTGCTAGGAAACCAAAACTCCAGAACGACACACCCCAAGAACCTGCCAAGCTCAACCCTTTTTTGGAGTTGGTACCGAGGAAAACCCGAAATCCTCTCTTGGAATTTCCCTAAAAAGAAGGACATACTCATATTCGGAGGCAAGTGCATGTTCATTGCCTGTTTTGTTTGGATTGATTTTTTTCCCTGGTTCAGCTCTGGTGAGGCCAGTCCACTCGTTGAGTGAGTATCCTCTCTCGGATCCAATCCGGGAGTTTCGGTTTCAGAGTCCTGTTTTTATGCAAGTAGGTGTGTCTTTTGTTTGTGGGGGTGGGGGGAACCACCGTTTGGTTGGTTTAAGGAAGAGCCAAAAGGGAACACCATGTTGCCACTTTGGGGAGTCCCCTTTTTTTTTCTCGCTCGAGATCGGCGACTTCCTGGACGTGGCCTTCTCCAGCGAGGCGGGGCTTTGGCGGGTCGCAAGGCCTGGTGGTTGCCATGGCTCGGTCGCTTTGAGTTGATGCCCCAAAAAGGTGGGAGGTAGGTTGGTTGATTGGCAGGTAGCTACCTAGGTTGGTTGGTAGCTAGGTAGCTAGGTAGATAGGTAGCTAGGTTGGTTTGTTGGTTGCTTGATTGATTGCTTGGTTGCTTGGCTGCGTTGTAACATTTCTTTTGGTGGGCAAAGGGGAACAGGAACACCGAAATCCATGTAGGTTGCTGTGCTATTGAGACCGAACGTTTCCATGTCCAAGACTTTCGACGCCTGAGCCCTGCATTTGGCATAGCCTAAGTGTGCTCCCAAAGAGTCAGGTTCTGGGTACAAACAAAAAGCCATCACTTGTCAATTTCCCAGAGGCATTCCTCCCATTCTCATATGTCTCTCATCCTGGAGGAACCAAAGCAACTAGATGAGGACCCTTTTGCTTTCTTTCCGTTTCAAAGGCTTCTCCATTTGGTCCCCCTTTGCTCCCCCTTTCCCCCCCTTTCATTTTTAACCATTTGCTCAATATTTTTGTTTGTCCCCCAACAGCTGAAAGCTTTGGGGTCTCAGCCCAGATAGGCTCCGGGTGGTCCGGGCAGCCCTGAGGTAAGGTTCCACCCGGTTCCACCAGGGTTCCATGAGGTTCTGCGAGGGCTGCGGGGTGGTGCGAGCACTAAAAAGAGCACCGCATGCTGTTGGGGATATCACCTGAGCTTATGCCTTGCTGGTTTTAATGGGAATCGATTTCACTACTGGACATATATTTGTTCATTTTTCCCAGGGGGCCAAACGCCAATGGTTTCATTTTGGGGCTTTACTTGAGGTTTGGACAAATATGTTCATCTTTCTCCAGGCACCAAAAATGCCAATGGAAGTTTGGGTCGGGTTTGGTCCTTTAAAGGGCAGCCGGGCCACCCTCCGGACCTCTGGACCGGACCCACGGCTCTCGCGCTGAGGGCTACGCGCAGTGCTACGGCAAGTGGCTGCGGCGCCTGGTGGTGAAGACCGGCTCCAAGGCTCGCGAGTCGGCTCGCGAGTCCGGCGGCTTCGGGGTGTGGACTTCTTTTTTCGGGATACCCGGAGCCCCGGAAACCCAAAATCCAGGGCTCCGGAAAGTCCAGGGATGAAGTCAAGTACCCTCCAGGGGCTTTTTGGGACATACGCAGATCCAAATCCCAGTTGCATTCAGTGGGTTCTGCCCCCTTTTTTCACCTTTTTTGGGGGAAGGGTTCCCTTCAAACTCAACCAACCAAAAAAGATGCCGATCCTTTTTGTTTTCCCCTGGCCACTGGGCATCTGAGAAATCAGTTGTTTTTTGTTTTTCTGCGGGGGGGGGGGGTACGGGGGGCCACGGGGTGCTACTTCAATGAATTGGGCCTGTGGGTTTCTTTTTTGGGGTAGCCAGGGCTCCAGAAACTCTGCCCGAAGCGGAGCGACCTTTTTGGACCGTTTGGTGTTCCCAGTTTGGTCCATTTTAGTTTGGTGTCCCCAGTTTGGTGCATTTTAGGCATGGGTCAAAATGCAATCACCAGGTGACCGCAGGTTTTAGCCTTTCGTTCCATCTACCAGGGTTCCATTTTGGGTGCGGATTTTTGACCCATAGCCAATTGAATCTCTCTTTTTTTTGGGGGGGTACGTAGTTGAAGGGTCAGGGACAGTCCCCTTGCCAGAAATATGGGTGCCTTCGCCAGCTTGTGAATTAATTCGTAAAACATTTCTGGTGGTAGACCATGGAAAAAAAAACGGGTTGTGAGGACTCAACTGGGTCGGTCATTGTTTTTTGGAGCTGGTAGCCTTTGTTTGGTGGGATTGGAGGAAAACCAAACGGAAAACCACCATGTGCGACAACAAATCCCTTTGGGTCTGTCTATTTTGCCGGTTTTTGGGTGGTTTTGTAGGAGAAGCAAGGAAAACCACTATTTGCCACAATTCTGTTCATGGTTCTGGGTAGACCATTTTAATACTTGGCTTTGATTATGGCTCAACTGGGTCTGTCTCTTCTTTGGAGTTGGTACCCCTTTTTTTTTGCTTGTTTCATAATGGACCTTTCCAAAAGGAAGACCGTTGTGCCATTTTGGGGGTCCGATTCCTCGAGCAAGAACACAGATTAGCCTCCTGTCCACGGAATCGGCAGTTCACTTGAGTGTCTCTTGGGTTGGCCCGGCTGCGGGGCTTTCAAAAAGTGGTCCTGAGAAATGGCAAGGGTATCTTTTTTGGGTCCCCAAACATGGAATCCACCAGAGGGTCCCTTTTAAAGGAAGGACCCCTAAGTGAGGTAACCAAGTGAGTTCTACTGAACCAAACTAGCTTTTTAGCGAAGCCAGCTCTGATTTCAACAAATTGCAAGGTTCCAACACAGCTCCAAACCAGGCCCCAGGCAAGGTGGTTTTCATTGCTAGTGCTGTTTGGATTTATTGTTGTGGCTCCCCAATGGTTCAGCTCAAATAAAACGTGTGCCTATTGACTTTCCACCAACGGCTCAGTTTCAACCAGAGAGTCGCAGGCTCGAACGGTGCACCCTCGTTGGTGCAGAAATGGAAACCAAATCTAAATCAATTGGATGTCTCGCAAGGCAAAACCCGAGCCGATTCGGAAGTCCGACTGAGCAAACAAAATGCAATCGTCTCGCCAGCTCAGACCTCATGGCAAGACCTAGATTTTCTCTCTGGATAGTTGACAGTTGCCGTCAAAAAACACCCAAAAAACGCTGGAAGTGAGGATTTTCCGGCAGCGTCGCTGAAGACGTGTCCGGACTCGGCCCTGGCCAGGACAGGCCTTCAGATCAACTGGAGCAAGGGGTCTTGAGGGTGAGGCAGTGGGTCGCAGCTCAGCTCACTTGGCACGGAACTCTCGTGCTACTTGGTGTTCATTGTCCGTTTCCCGGTGGACATGTGTTTGTACCCATGCACAATTCTTCGAATGGGGTCAAATGTCGGTATATCACATATATATATATATATATATATGCATATACATATACATATATATATATATATATCGACCCCCCCCATGTATCTACCTTCCTTCAAAATTCACTGGTATGTGCAGTCTTTTCTGCCTTTTTTTGGGCTTTGGACAAAGCAGAAGAAACCCGCATTTCCAAAGACAATCTGAAAGCTTTAGGCCAACGTGTTCCAGAAAATATTGAATCCAGTCGGTTTGGATATTGCTCTATCCTATTTCTAGGCTGAGGTTTGGTCAGCAGATGCAAACCAACAGCTATGTTGGAGCCAATGACTCAAAAGTGAAAAAGTAAAAAAATAAAAAAACAAGTAAACATGTAAAGAAGTAGAAATCAAAATATGTCAGTCCATGGTCAATGCATTTTGCTTCAGGACCATGGGCTGATTTTAATTTGTTTAATACTTTTGGGTCATTGGCTCCGATTGCTTTTTGGCTTGTTTTCTTTTGGGTCATTGGCTCCCGAACTTGACGCCTTTGCTTTTGGGCTATTGGCTCCATTTTTTTGTTATTACGTTGTCGACTGTTGGGCATTGGCTGCAACACAGCTGCTGGTTTTGCTTCTTCTGACCAAACCTCAGCTTAGAATGACCGGGTTAAGGGTGTAGGGTTTGGGTTTTATTGAGTCACGTCTATTTGAATCGGACTTATTTCTCGTAGATGCTTGCTCAATGACTTTCATTGGAAACATGTATTTGTTCAAATAAACTTATTGTTTTGTGCATGGTTTTATTGTTTTGTTTGCTTGGAATTTAACGTATTCGATAAGGAGTGAAAAATCAAGACTCAATCATAATTGTCAAAACAGTTTTGAAAGATTTTTAAAAGAGCGATATGTTTCTATGATTGTGTTCGTTCAATAGTCTAACTAGAATTGACATGGAATTTAATAAGAAGCAAACCCTAGTAGAGTTTCTAGTTTAAGGATGTTCTTGTCGAACAAGATGTGACTTGTTTTAAACTAGATGTTCAACAGGGTTTATTGTTTGGCATATTCTCAATATAATTGAATGGAGACATAATTTTAATAGAATTTCTGGTGGTAAAGATAATTTACATAGGTTTTTTAAAGAGGCTATTTAACAGTTGGAATTCTTATTTCAAATGAGATGTTCATCAGGAGGTTTTTTTTTCATAATGATTTGTTCAATTTTCTGATCAGAACTTAAAAACAAATTAACAGTGAGCAACACTTAATATAATTTCCAGACTTGAAGATGATTTGAAGAGGGTTTCCATTTTGAAGAAGATTGTTAGTTGGGATGCTTACTTCAAATATATTTTAAAAAGAATGTGCTTTCCCGGGATATTGTTTCTCCACTTTCTATTTAGAATTAACTGGAAGCAAACAAGGACATAGTTCTACTAGAATTTCAATTTTTAAAGATAATAAATAGGATTTCCTTTTCAATGAAAAACACATAATTTGATTTCTTATTCCAAATTGGATTTTGACGAGGATTTCCTTCTTTAGGGTGAGCTGATGCTGGTCAAGTCGCATGAGGCATTCCAAATAGAACAACTGCATTCCATCTCCAAAATAGCCTTCAAACAGCAAAATTGTAGATCCATCCAGGGGGGGAGGTTGCATTTTTCTATATATATATATATTGATACACATACATAGATTCATACATGCGTATTATATTTCCCCCCCCCCCCCGGAACCTACCTTTTTGTTGCCTCTGTGCATGATTTGCTCGGACCGGACGGAAGGGCTCAAGGACTAGGACCAAACCAGGACTACACGATTTATCTTTGTGTAGTAGTCTCTAATTGTTTCAGTAAACTAGGACCAAACTAGGACTAGAACCAAGGATCTCTCAACTAGGACTAGGACAAGACTAGGACTAGGCTGTTTAACTCTAACTGTTATAGTTACAGTACGTGAAGGTCAAGTAAAATTCTCTATTGGAAAGGACAACTCGTTTAACATGAAATTTGAAATATAATAAATAATAGTTAAGCTCTAATTTCAGTTTATTTTGTGACGGGAGTATGTCCTTATTAAATGTTGGTTGGTTTTAGCTGGACATTACGTAGTAAGGTCAGAATCCAGAGGTCGCGTGGAAACAGTGTGTGTTTAACTGGTGTCTCATTTGTAAAGACAATTGTATTGTAAAGGATCCTTTGTAACATTCAAGTTGAAATAGAATACTCATTATTCAGTCTACTTTAACATAGAAATTTTGATGGAGTCGTTCATTCATAAGTTCTATTTAATTTCGACCAAGCAAATGGTTAGAATTTGATAAAGAGACTAAGTAGAATTCAGAAGGGAAGAATTCAGAGGTCCCAAAATTGTGTCACACCGTAAAACACAGTGTTTTGTAGCGTTTGTTATACTCACTTCACATCTCCACCAACGACAGTCTCTAAATTTCCAGTTGATTCTGAATAGGATTTAATTGGGCTCAATACGGAAATAGGTGTTCAGAATCCTACTGGAATTTATATCTTAGGTTTAGAATCGAGATAGAGTTCCTTTTCCAATAGAGCTGCACAATTCAATTGGAGTATAAACATAATTTGATGAGGACGGAATCCAAACTCGAGTCCAGGCAAACTCGAGTCCAGGCTCCAACTGAAACCGACTGAAATTTCAGTCGAGCCTGGAAAGCTGCCAGGATGTCCTTGCACCTTGTTTCGCTGCTCTCTCCAAAGCTTCAAAACAGGCAAACAACCGCGCAAATACCAGGCAAATCTTAGAACAGGTAGTTGTTTCTCGGGGTGGGGTAGCATATATATATATACATACATACATACATACACACATACATGCATGCATACATACATGCATTCATGCATACATGCATGCATGCATACATACACACATACATACATGCATGCATGCATGCATGCATGCATACATGCATTCATGCATACATGCATGCATGCATGCATCCATACATACATACATACATGCATGCATGCATGCATACATGCATGCATCCATACATACATACATACATACATACATACATACATACATACATACATACATACATACATACATACATACATACATACATACATACATACATACATACATACACACATACATACATACATACATACATACATACATACATACATACATACATACGCACGTATGTACGCACGTACGTACATACATGCATGCATCCATACATGCATACATGCATGTATGCATACATACATACATACACACATACATACATACATACATACGTACGTACGTACGTACATACATACATACATATATATATATGTGTATTCCCTCCATGGAGTGGGTTGCATTCCTTTGTTCCCCCTGCGGAAAACCGAGGCGGAGGAGGGCGTCACCAGGCGCTCCACCGTGGTCTGCCGCTTCCAGCGCGGCGCCTGCGAGGCGAAGCCGCAGCTCCTGCGCCAGGCCGGGGTCGCCTTCGGAGCCTTCGGAGGCACCGAGAGAGCGCCATCGATGGCTTGATGGGAACGCACGGGGTGGAATCCTCAAAGAGGGTGCTCTCTGCAAAAAAGGGAGCTGAACGACTGGACTCAATTTTTTGCTGTCCTTGTTGGTTATGGCACTGGTTTACCTGGTGGGAACCAATCATCTACCAGGGCCTACAAGGCCAGATACATGGTTCCACTGGGCTTGATATCGGGACTTTGACTTTTTGCCAACGAACGGGTGTCCGAATGCAACCACTAAAAGTTGAACTTTTAGCAGGGGAGCGAAAGCAAGTGAGGTCCCATGGGTTCAATCGGTAGCTGGGTATGTGGACTTTCTTTTTCTCTTTTTTTTTTATTGGTTCTCAAGGTCAGAAGATGGGGTTGAAGTTCCTGTGGACTGTTTCTTGGTATCAAAGAAGGGGTTGGTTTTTCCCTTTAACCTGGGGTGACTTTGATGGTAAAAGTATCGGGCCAGGTCAAGCCGGCGGGGTTAGGCGGCTTGCCTTTTCCTTTCAGGGGCTCCCTTTGCTTTGTGACACCCATTTTCTTTAGATACAGGCTGGGCAACGAAGGCAGCTGCCTAGTTCGTCTGGCGAGCTCACCGATTCGGGCCCGGGGGGTGAAACGAGCAGGTGAACAAATCCTTTACTTGGGGAGCCGATTCTTGTTGAAGGTGTTGACGTATTGTAAATTGTGCAGATCAAGGAATCAATCCGTGGAGTTGTTCTTGAACGGAGGGCTCCATTTTCACGGGGGGATTAAGACATGGCGGTGAATTTGAAGGGGAGAGAGAGAGAGAGAGAGAGGCATACTTCCATCTTCTTCTTTTTTTGTATTTAAGTTGTCCCCTGTTTAGCTACTGAATTCCATTTGAACCACAGAAGACTAGATAAGCGGAATTGGGGATCCCTCACCATTGAGGTAGGGGGGTTGCCTGGCTTTATTTAGGTGTCCCTTTTAGATTGGGTTTGGATGGGGTTCATTCCATTTACAAGGGAAATCTAGCTTCTGTTTTTTGTGGGAGCCCTCTTTTGGTTGGTGTCAAGGATTCCGATTGCAAGACACTGCCACCTGGTTTCATTGTAGCAAATCCGAAATTTATCGTTTAGTAGGTGGAAACCTAAAACAATGGCCTGTTTGTCTACCTAGTTTTGCTTGGAGTAGACTCTCTGGAAACCTTCACCAAAGGTGCATCAGGTTTTCGCACCTTTACAAAGGCCCGCATGTTTGAGGGAAAATGGGTGGCTCATCCATGTTTGGGAAATCATGATTGCCATTTGGGTGGTCCGCAAAAAAGAAGAAGAAGGCACACCCAATTTGACACCAACCCGCAGCTATTGGGGGTCGCCCAATTCTCGGAGATGATGGTGAACCCATTGATGACACCCACCAAAAGAAGAAGGGCGGGGATCCTGGACGGAACGAAAGGGATCTCTCTGGCATGGTTCTTAATCCTAAAAGTAAATCCTTTTGTGCGAGGGATACTCTGTGAGACCTAATGTTGACCCAGGATTAATAAACCCGTCCCGTTATTAGGGGGGTGAAACCCCTCCAACAGTGATGAATCCCCACTAAAAGGGGACACCCCCCAATCAAAATTAACCAGGGGTTCTGCTTAACCCGGGGTTGACATTAGGGAATCTCACTTCCTGAGTTCCTGGACTTTGGTCACTTTTTGGGGTTGGAGCATTTTGGTACATAACAAATTCGGTTACTCTTTTTTTTGGGGGGGGCAATCCACTCCAGTGAATGGGAATGTTGTGAGTCGCTAGCCTCTTTGCAGGTGTGACCCTGTGACTTGGGATCAGGGCATCAGGAAGACGCAGGGATTTTTAGATATGTTTTTGGGATGTAGCTGGGGATTTAGACCAACTATTTGGGAGGGCATTCCTTACCTTTTTTTCTCCGAAGCCCGCCAGCGTCATGCTTTGGTCAGTGCGACCTGAGGGCCCCATCACCCACATCCGGATCCTCTCGAGTAGCTTGCAGCAGAAGTGGATGGCGCTGCCGGAAATCGAGGCGCCAACTTGGGCGACATTGCGATTTTGCGATTTTTACTAGGGAACCACCCTGAAAGTGTTTTTATTTTTCAAACATAGGTCCCCACCAAAATGATAGATATCTGATATACCAATTTGCTGGGTCCCCACCAAAATGATAGATATCTACCAACAGGGTCCCCCATTCAAATCAACCTCGGCCTTGGTTTAAATTGCGGCAGACATGGTGATGCAACGCACCAAACCCTTGCCCGGTGGCCATGGAAGCAAGGCCGACTCCGGTTGGAAAACTGAGGACGGCTCAGGGATATAGCGCATGGTTTTGGCGATCCGGCAAATAAATGGCCCTTTGTTCGAGCTTTTGCTTGCTCCGAGGCGGAGGAAGACAAGGACGGGAGATGTTTTTTGTGTGTGTAGGACACGACTCAGGCAACCGGCAACTAGCTGGTGGTTTGGATTCGATTGGTGGTTCGGATTTGGATTTGAAGCCCTCGTAGAGGGTAGACTGGGCAGAACACACCCCCCCTTTTCAACCAAACCACCGAATGGAAGCTCCCAGGACCCCTTTGGAAGACTTGGTTCTGTATTTGCCAAGGCCTTCTGGGAGCTTCCGGCTGTTCGTCTGAGGGAGGTGGAAATCTGAAAGCTGAGACTCCCAGGAGCCTCCGGCGCATCCCTCCATGGAGGAGGTCCAGGCAGCACCTCGCGACAAGGAAAACGAGGGCTTCGGCTATGAGCTCATGAGCCGCTTGGGCCAGTTCATCCACGAGGTCTCCAGTGATGACACCAGGCGCTTGGTGCTCGGTGCTCGGTGCTTGGTGCTGATGCGGTGGATGAACACCAAATCCAAACTCGCACCACGATTTGAAACCAGGAGAAACCTTGTAACGTTTGTTGGGTGTATTTGTTTATTGGGCATCGAATCATTCCAGGGTTTCTTTGGTGCAGGACTTCGTCCATCCACCGTAGCAACTCGGAACTTCTCTTTCTTCGCCTCCCTAGATCCCAAAAAAAGTCGGATTCCCTGTGACAGACCTAGGTCAGGCAGGAGGGGCCAGCGAAAACGTCACCCTGCCAGCCAAGTGCTCTCAAACGCTGCAGGCCCCCCAGCACCGCTCGCCCTCGGCGCACCACGCTTCACAAGAAGCGGAACGGCACGCGGAAATCCGCGCGCCGAAATGGCACGGAGGACCGCATGTCGCCGCCGCGTTTGTTTCGGTGTCCAAACCGAAATGGCTGTGGTTGTCAAAGCCGTTTTGGCCATTTTGGGGTAGGTGAATTCACCACCCATTTTAGGACCTATAGTGGTTGGATTGGGATGTTCACTGGGGGTACGATTTGGATTTTGACCCATATCAACTAAACCAGGACCAATATTTTGGGAAAGCATCGCTGCAAGCCAAGCCTTCGGTCAGGTGCGCAGAGCGGAGCGGCAGCGAGCCAACCGCAGCGAGCAAAAAGGAGCAGCCCTGGAGCAGAGCTGAACACGCAGCGTTTGGGCAAGTTGATCACCTCAGACTGTCAAAAAGCGTTACTTTGTGTTTGTTTCCTCTTTTCCACTCCCAAGTCCAGTTCAAAAAAGCGGCCTAAGCGCATTTGCGAAAAACCGGCCTAGGCGATTCCGGCGGCCGGAGGCGCGAGAGCGGAAGAATCATTTCCATGTTTTCCCGATGGGAGATCTCTGTGCAGGTGCCAGCCACGAGATGCCCGAGGCACGATTCGAGCACCCACAATCGAATCTGGGTGAATTACAACGACCTCATACGACCTCACCCCGAATTGTGGTTTATGTGGGGACTAGCCCCCCAACCAGCTTGTTTCAGGTTGGTGAAATACATATATATATATATATATATATAATTTACCCAGAATCGAATGGGATTCCATTTCGGATCTCGGATTTGCGGGGGGGGGGGGGGTGGTTTAGCAGTTGTTGTTGTCGTTTTTTTGCGGGGATTTTGGTGCAACCTCCGTAGGCCCAGCCTTAGGGTCAGAGAGGGGCCCCGCATTTTGCACCTCGCAGGCGCCCGCGCAGGCTGGAAGGGGTCAATAGCCAACGGGGCAAATTGGTTCGCGTGTCATGTTTTGCAGCCAACGGACATGGCCCTAGCTGATTGACCTTTTATTCCTCTGGGGTGCTTTAATTGTAAGCAACTGGGTGTGGCTCAAAAAATCCGGTACCAACATGGAACCTTGGTAAGTGGAAACATACACCAAAACCCGCGGTTTGCCCCTTCGGTTTAATTTTGAGCCACAGCCAACTGAGTGTGTGAGTGAGTGTTTTGTTGGGCATGTTTGGTGGGAGTTTTTCGCCCATGAGCCGTGAGTTGCGTGTGAAATATGCATTTATATCTGTGCTCAAGGCCTTTTAGTCGCTGCTCATCGCAGATGGGGCCTATACACTGACACACGCACAAACCAGCCTGCACGGCAGCACCAGCCCTCAAGTCCCTTTTCGGTCAAGATGGCGGCAGAAGCTGCGTCTGGCGAAGACGAGGTCTATTTTCTCGAGGACTGTGAAGCCTTCAACTACGACTCGGACATCGACGACGGCAAGGACGAGATCGTGCTGCACGCGGACGGCTCCGCGACGAGGCACCTGATGCACAACCGGAGCTGGACCGATGGGGGCGGGTACTCGGGCAAGGATTCTAGGGAGTCCTCTGGCGTCGGTCGGTGGCAGAAAAGCGACCAGAAGCTGAGCCTCACCTGGACCACTCCTTGCGGTCACAAGGGCGATCAGCCCACGGAGTTTCGCGTCACGGAGCAGGGGATAGTGTACAATTGCCCATACAAGCAACGGCTCTACAAGCGGGTTGCAGCTCGGACTCTGACGAAGAGTGCGGAGGCTGCCGCTTAAGCTTCGAAGGACCTCGAACCAGCGATTCTGAGGCGGATCCGCGAGTCAAACAAATCTCGCGGAGCCGGGAGTTTCTTGCGCCTGCGGCGGGGAAAACACGAGAGCGAGCTTGCAAACAGTACCGCAGAGAGCACTATCACACTTCCTCCTTAGGCGAAAGCGACGTACATGGCAACACAAAGCGTGAAGCGTGCGATTGTAGCACATGGGCAAGCAACATTGGCTGAGCACTTTTGGATTCCTGCCAGGACTCCACTTTCGCCGAATGGGAGGCCCATCCGAATCCGACCTGCTGTGCCCTGTTCTAGGATAACACTTGACTCTCGTGACCCGTGTACCCGAGCTTGTCGCCAGGTCGATCCTACCGAGCCTTGGCAGCATTGCGATTTGGTTTTTCTCAAGCCCTTCCCCACGAAAACCTGATTTCAACCAGGACAGTCTCCAGCGCTGTTTGGCTGGTCGAATGGCCGCAAATCGCAGGAATGTCGCAGCCAACTGAAAGGCCCCAGCTATTCTTTCCTGGTTTGGATTTGGATTTGAGCCCGGATCTTCAGGGTAAAATGGGGGTCTCCCCTCCGTTTCAGTGATTCGGCCAGGAACTGCGGCTGGAGGAACTCCTTGGCACTGGAAGCACAGCTGAGGCACCGCGCCCGTTGGACCGTCAGGATGCCGTCAGGGAACGATCCGCGAAGACGTGAAACCAACACTCACGCCGGGTACCTTGGGTATTTGGTACCTATTTTTTGTGCTGGTTTGCCTTGGTTCCCTTTTTTGGGCGGGCCATGCACTGGATGGTTGCTTGGTTCTTGAGAGGGCTCTCGCACTCATGCTGGTTTGCCTTGGTTCCCTTTTTTGGGCGGGCCATGCACTGGATGGTTGCTTGGTTCTTGAGAGGGCTCTCGCACTCATGCTGGTTTGCCTTGGTTCCCTTTTTTGGGCGGGCCATGCACTGGATGGTTGCTTGGTTCTTGAGAGGGCTCTCGCACTCATGCTGGTTTGCCTTGGTTCCCTTTTTTGGGCGGGCCATGCACTGGATGGTTGCTTGGTTCTCATGAGATGGGATGGTTGCTTGGTTCTTGAGAGGGCTCTCGCACTCATGCTGGTTTGCCTTGGTTCCCTTTTTTGGGCGGGCCATGCACTGGATGGTTGCTTGGTTCTTGAGAGGGCTCTCGCACTCATGCTGGTTTGCCTTGGTTCCCTTTTTTGGGCGGGCCATGCACTGGATGGTTGCTTGGTTCTTGAGAGGGCTCTCGCACTCATGCCGGTTTGCCTTGGTTCCCTTTTTTGTGCGGGCCATGCACTGGATGGTTGCTTGGTTCTTGAGAGGGCTCTCGCACTCATGCCGGTTTGCCTTGGTTCCCTTTTTTGTGCGGGCCATGCACTGGATGGTTGCTTGGTTCTTGAGAGGGCTCTCGCACTCATGCCGGTTTGCCTTGGTTCCCTTTTTTGTGCGGGCCATGCACTGGATGGTTGCTTGGTTCTTGAGAGGGCTCTCGCACTCATGCCGGTTTGCCTTGGTCCCCTTTTTTGTGCGGGCCATGCACTGGATGGTTGCTTGGTTCTTGGCTCGCACTCATGCCGGTTTGCCTTGGTCCCCTTTTTTGTGCGGGCCATGCACTGGATGGTTGCTTGGTTCTTGAGAGGCTCTCACTCGTGCCCGTTTGCCTTGGTTCCTTTTTGTGCCGGGCCATGCACTGGATGGTTACTTGGTTTTGAGAGGGTTGCGCTCATGCCGGTTTGCTCTTCCAACTTGTTTTTTGGCGGGCCATGCACTGGATGGTTGCTTGGTTCTTGAGGAGCTCTCGCACTCATGCCGGTTTGCTGTGGTTCCCTTTTTGTGCGGGCCATGCACTGGATGGTTGCTTGGTTCTTGAGAGGGCTCTCGCACTCATGCCGGTTTGCCTTGGTTCCCCTTTTTGTGCGGGCCATGCACTGGATGGTTGCTTGGTTCTTGAGAGGGCTCTCGCACTCATGCCCGTTTGCCTTGGTTCCTCTTTTTGTGAGGGCCATGCACTGGATGGTTGCTTGGTTCTTGAGAGGGCTCTCGCACTCATGCCGGTTTGCCTTGGTT
>CAUJNA010000695.1:0-154575 GCA_963377175.1 Effrenium voratum | reverse complement strand
GGCCATGCACTGGATGGTTGCTTGGTTCTTGAGAGGGCTCTCGCACTCATGCCGGTTTGCCTTGGTTCCCGTTTTTGTGCGGGCCATGCACTGGATGGTTGCTTGGTTCTTGAGAGGGCTCTCGCCCTCATGCCGGCTTGCCGTGGTTCCCTTATTTGTGCGGGCCATGCACTGCATGGTTGCTTGGTTCTTGAGAGTGCTCTCGCGCTCATGCCGGCTTGCCTTGGTTCCTTTTTTTGTGAGGGCCATGCATTGGATGGTTGCTTGGTTCTTGAGAGGGCTCGCGCACTCATGCCGGTTTGCCTTGGTTCCCTTTTTTGTGCGGGCCATGCACTGGATGGTTGCTTGGTTCTTGAGACGGCTCTCGCGCTCATGCCGGCTTGCTTTGGATCTTGTTTTCGTGCGGGCCATGCACTGGATGGTTGCTTGGTTCTTGAGAAGGCTTTCGCGCTCATGCCGGTTTGCCTTGGTTCCTTTTTTTTCGGGCCATGCACTGGATGGTTGCTTGGTTCTTGAGAGGGCTCTCGCACTCATGCCGGTTTTCCTTGGTTCCTCTCTTTTTTGTGCGGGCCATGCACTGGATGGTTGCTTGGTTCTTGACAGGGCTCTCGCACTCATGCCGGTTTGACTTGGTTCCCCTTTTTGTGCGGGCCATGCACTGGATGGTTGCTCGGTTCTTGAGAGGGCTCTCGCGCTCATGCCGGTTTTCCTTGGTTCCTTTCTTTTTTGTGCGGGCCATGCACTGGATGGTTGCTTGGTTCTTGAGAGGGCTTTCGCACTCATGCCAGTTTGCCTTGGTTCCTTATATTTGTTCGGGCCATGCACTGGATGGTTGCTTGGTTCTTGAGAGGGCTCTCGCACTCATGCCGGTTTGCCTTGGTTCCCTTTTTTTGTGCGGGCCATGCACTGGACGGTTGCTTGGTTCTTAAGAGGGCTCTCGCACTCATGCCGGTTTGCCTTGGTTCCTTCTTTTGACCGGCCATGCAGTGGAGGGTTGCTTGGCTTTTTGAGAGGGCTCTCGCGCTCATGCCGGTTTGCCTTGGTTCCTTTTTTTTGTGCGGGCCATGCACTGGATGGTTGCTTGGTTCTTGAGAGGGCTCTCGCACTCATGCCGGTTTGCCTGGGTTCCTTTTTTTGTGCGGGCCATGCACCGGAAGGTTTCTTGGTTCTTGAGAGGGCTCTCGCGCTCATGCCCGTTTGCCTTGGTTCCTTTTTTTATGCGGGCCATGCACTGGATGATTGCTTGGTTCTTGAATTGGCTCTTGCACTCATGCCGGTTTGCCTTGGTACCTTGAGAGGGCTTTCGCACTCATGCCGGTTTGCCTTGGTTGCTTGGTTCTTGAGAGGGCTCTCGCGCTCATGCCGGTTTGCCTTGGGTTCTTTTTTTGTGCGGGCCATGCTCTGGATGCTTGCTTGGTTCTTGAGAGGGCTCGCGCACTCATGCCTGTTTTCGCCTTGGTTCCTCTTTTTTTTGTGCGGGCCATTCACTGGATGGTTGCTTGGTTCTTGAGAGGGCTCTCGCACTGATGCCGGTTTGCCTTGGTTTCTTTCTTTTGTGCGGGCCACGCACTGGATGATTGCTTGGTTCTTGAAAGGGCTCTTGCACTCATGCCGGTCTGCCTTGGTACCTTGAGAGGGCTCTCGCACTCATGCCGGTTTGCCTTGGTTGCTTGGTTCTTGAGAGGGCTCTCGCGCTCATGCCAGTTTGCCTTGGTTCCTTCTTTGACCGGCCATGCACTGGAGGGTTGCTTGGCTTTTTGAGAGGGCTTTCGCGCTCATGCCGTTTTGCCTTGGTTCCTTTTTTGTTCGGGTCATGCACTGGATGGTTGCTTGGTTCTTGAGAGGGCTCTCGCACTCATGCCGGTTTGCCTTTTTTTTGTGCGGGCCATGCACCGGATGGTTGCTTAGTTCTCGAGAGGGGCTTCGCACTCATGCCGGTTTGTGTTGGTTCCTCCTTTTTTGCGCGGTCCATGCACTGGTTGGTTTCTTGGTTCTTGTGCGGGCCATGCACTAGATGCTTGCTTGGCTTTTTGAGATGGCTTTCGCACTTATGCCGTTCTGTTTTTTGTTGCGGGCCATGCACTGGATGGTTGCTTGGTTCTTGAGAAGGCTCTTGCACTCATGCCGGTTTGCCTTGGTTCCCTTTTTTTATGCGGGCCATGCACTGGATGGTTGCTTGGTTCTTGAGAAGGCTCTCGCACTCATGCCAGTTGCCTTGGCTCCTTTTTTTTTGTGCGGGCCATGCACTGGACGGTTGCTTGGTTCTTGAGAAGGCTCTCTCGCTCATGCCGGTTTGCCTTGGTTCCTTTTTGTGCGGGCCATGCTCTCGATGCTTGCTTGGTTCTTGACAAGGCTCGCGCACTCATGCCAGTTTGCCTTCGTTCCTTTGTTTTGTGCGGGCCATGCACTGGATGCTTGCTTGGCTTTTTGAGAGGGCTTTCGCACTCATGCCGTTCTTGTTTTTTTGTTGCGGGCCATGCACTGGATGGTTGCTTGGTTCTTGAGAAGGCTCTCGCGCTCGTGCCGGTTTGCCTTGGTTCCCGTTTTTGTGCGGGCCATGCACTGGATGGTTGCTTGGTTCTTGACAAGGCTCGCGCACTCATGCCAGTTTGCCTTGGTTGCTTTGTTTTGTGCGGGCCATGCACTGGATGGTTGCTCGGTTCTTGAGAGGGCTTTGGCACCCGTGCCTGCCTTGGTTCCTTTTTTGTTTGGAAGGCCAGGATCTCGGGGGATCTTGCCGGCAACGCCTGGCCAGGTTTTCCGCGCTGGCTGGCACGGAACGGACGTGGCAGTGAAGAAGCTGCGAAGCGCAGGACTATTGGCACTTGCTTCGAGACTAGATTCGGAATCCCCTAGGGAGGTGGCCTTGATCAGAGATTTGGCCGCGATTTGGCCGACTATGCCGAATTCCCGCAAAAGACTTGAAGGACCAAAGAGACCCGCGTTGCGAGGACAGCTCTCCACGGAATTCAAGCGTGAGATCTCAGTGTTGCTCCGCTTGCCCAGGGCCTCGGTGCTTTTGCCGGCGATTCCGAAGAACACTTCCGATTTCAAGGAAAGCTCAGCATTTCCGCGGCGCAAGCAAGCAACTGCTGGCTGTCGGTTGGAAGAACAATGGAACCCCCTGGATCGGCTAAGGTGAAGGATTCCCACTATGGAACATGTGGCTTCCTATTAGGTTCAGGATGGGCTTGCTCGCTCAAGCCACGGACTTCAATGAGTCGGAAAAAAGAAAGAGAAGTTCTTTTCTCCCCCCCCTCCCCCCCCCCCCCCTTCCAACAAAAAAAAGTTGGCTTTCTGTGGTTTCTGTGTTTTCCCCGATTTTCCCTTGGAACCTCCCCGTTTGCAAGCCGGATACCCGCCTGAAAATCATTCCCGAGGCGGCATCCCAACTTGGTGCTCTTCATGGGCGCGTGTACAAAAGCCTGGGCCCTGGTCACGAAATATCCGCTCGACCTGTCGTGGGAAAAGGGGGGCCTCAAACTGGCTGGAACACGTCCCTAGGGTTTAAACCCAAAGGGTCTGGGTGAATTGCAACGACCTCACACGACCGAATTCACTCCACATGGTGGTTCATGTGGGGAATAGCCTTGCAACCACCTTATTTCAGGTTGTTGAAATAATTCACCCAGAAGGGTGGGTGTTTCAATCAAAGGGGGTGCAAAAGAAACATGTTTGAACAAGGGCTTGGTCCCGGCCAACTTTGGAAGAATGTCGGAACGTCAGCTGATCTCCACTTCTCGTGATTTTCTTGGTTTGTTGGACTCGGTGTGTGGCCCAATGATCGCGCGGGATGATTCTGAGACGCCGCGACAGGCTCCTCAGGCCCTCATCATCTCGGAATTCTGTGCCGGCGGAACGGTCTTTGCCGCGGCCTCAAAAAAACCGCATGTTGCTTGTCTCGGGCCGTTTTGGTGCAGAGGGAGGCCTTAAGAGAAAACCGAACTCGTGGTTTTTGGGGAAGCCTCATGGGAAACCAATGGGAACCCATTCACTCGACAGGCCCTTGCTGGGGCTCAGGGGCCTGAGCCGGATTGAGCCGGGGGTGGGGGATTCCCTGAAAGGAAACCATAGGGCATGGCTGAGGGGGTCATTCCATGTCTCTCATTCCCTTTTCAAGCGAGCCACCAAAACAAGTTGGTCTTGCAGCAAGTGGGTCAACCTGAAATTCCGCGAATCTGTGAGTCAAAGCCGGAGACGGTTTTTTCTTGAGGCAAAACAGGGAAACCATTCTCTGTCAGCCACGCCTTTTTGTTTTGCAGAACTCGGACCCGAAAGAATCCGGCGAATCCCTGAGTCAAGGCCGAAATCCTTATTTTGGAACCGAACCCTTAAGGCAAGTTGGAAAACCCTTCACTTTCAGACCGTTCAACGGTTTGCACTGGGACCCAAACAAAAATCCGCGAGTCCGTCCGCCGGCCAAAGGGCCCCGGTGGGGAAAAGTGCTCAGGGCCTTCTGCACCAGCGCCGGGATCTCTCCCTGCCCTGGCCCCAGCGCTTGGCTGTGGCCCTGGACGTGGCCAAGGCGAACCAAAGCGACGGGACGGGCACAAAATTTGGGTCAGCTGCTTTTGGGGCGCAAAAGGTGACTCCCTGAGCTCATGGACTTGTGTTTTGTTTGGTTGTTTGGGGGGGGGGGGGGGGGAGACCGGTTCAGTGGTAAACAACAAGTTTGGACCTTTTCTGGCCAAACCCTAAAGCCTAAAACCTTAAGGACCTGGACATAACAGGTGACCTTAACCTTTTGGCACCTTGACTACTTGGACGACATCCCATGTCCACCGTTCAGCAACCCTGGTTCTATGGACCAAATTAGGGACACATCCCCGAACATCCCCAGGACATGGATGCGAAAGGGACAAGGGGCGGTTTTTTTGGGGGGGACCTCATGTATTTGTTGGCTTTCCTGTTGGTTTCCCTTGAAAAACCTAGCCAAAACAGGTACCTTCCAAAAACAAAAAAGGACACACCCAAAACAACCTAGCGTTGCCATGTTGGAAACCCATGAGACAAGCTGTGCCAACGTCTCTTTTTTCCCCCCGTTTCGGCCGACAAAACCGTTTTGGCCAGACTTTGATTTCTGGAAGCCGGCCAGGGAATGAACTTCTTGCACCGTCGACAGGACCGACTTGGATGTCGCACGAAGTCTCGACACTCGCGAGATGAGATCAGTATGCGTTGAGAATGCGCTGACCAGCTTTGGGGAATTGCATGTCAGATGCTCAAGAGCACAACGCGAAGCTTGGAAACACAAAGCAAGCTGTTCATGTTTGGTGAGAGCAAAGCTTTGCGAGTGTGTCAGATCTCAGGCGACTCTTCAGTGGGATGAACCCCGAATCTCTTTTTGAACCTTTGATTCGGGCGACTCTCGACTCGCCCCCCCCCCGCCCCGCAAATCCATCGGTCGCTTGTCGCGAGTCGCGAGTCGCGGGTGGCGCGAGGTGGTCCACCGCGATCTCAAATCTTTGAACTTGCTGTTGGCCGCGCCCTTGCGCGGCGACGACGTCCCCGCCGTGAAGGCGTCGGCAAACAAACGGAGTTTGGTAGAAAGGGCTGGGGCTCAAAACATGTCTCTTCTTTTGTGCATGGTTTGTAAGGGACACCGGACACCGTCATTTGCCCTCATTTTTTTGTGAATTTTGGCGGGGTGGGGTGGATCAAAAGGTCCTTTACATGGGATGATCATTGGTTGAAGAACCACATTAAACAGATTTCATCTTTGCCGCATGGGAAGAGTCCCCCATGGTCAAAACTGGGGGCCCTTTAACCGGGAATAGCATTGGCGGAAACCGCACCGATGATCTTTGCCTGGGAAAAGGTCTTCCATGGCCAGATCTTGGGGGCCCCTACCAAAAAATAAATATAACAACAAAAGAGGGATGGCCAAAGCTGGGGGCGTTTTCAGCGCCTCAAATCCAAAGTCATCCCAAGCTTCCAAGCGAAGCGACCTCCGGCGCGGCATGCCCCAAATCCATGGTCCGGGATATTGATCACCCTTCCTGGCATGGTTGTTGGGAAACATGTTTAGCTTATTCTGGTTTAGCGCTGGAAAATCAAGATCCACGGAACTGCCAAAACATAATTGATCCAAATCCACGGAACTGCGAAAGTTTCATAACTTGAATTCATCTTCTGCTCCCCTTCCAACGTCCCTTGCCCCTTGCCCCCCCCCTAACTTCCGCAAGTTGCGGTTCAGGTCTCGGACTTCGGGCTCTCCCGGGCCTTCAAACCCGACCAGGCGCAGGCAGGAGGCTTGATCGCTTTCGTTCCTTTTGGGAGGCCTTCCGCTAGGCACCTGAACCCTACTAGGTCCCCCCTGTTGGGTTTTTTAAGGGAATCGGTTTCACCAGTGGGCATATTTTCTCATTTTCTCTAAGCCAATGGAACCAGGTCTTCCAGTAGTGCCCTTTTCCCGTTTCCTTTTTTGGGGGGAGGGCTTCTTTTACTAAATACAGAAAGAAGTTGGTAGCCTGATTCTAAGCTCTCTACTGGAGCACGCAGCCGACTGCTTAGCAAAAAGAAGGAGGGAGGTCACCAACCATCACTTTGGGTTGCAATAACTTTGGTTGATTGCAGGCGGAAGGTGTCTGCACACAGAACTAGACTGTGGCCCAAAGGCATTCCTCCCTTTTGGGGGGGGGCACCATCCAGTCTTTTTTTCTCCTGGGTTTAGGATTAGTTTCCTGATGGACAAAATCCAGGAGACGTGCCACTTGAGAACCCCTGGAAGGAATTGATTCCACGTGAATACGCACAAAAACAATGGTGTTTCATGGTTTTAAAGTGGTGCGAATGGATTTGGTCCACCCTTCAGAAGCCCCTTTCTGAGAATCCCCTTGCACCCAACAAAAACGCGATGGCCAGAAAGATATGACTCCCTTGCAAATACCAACCAAAACGGCTTGGTGTCCTTCCCATGGCGAACACGTTTCTTCGTGCGCAGGGAGGTCCATCGGATTGGACGTCGGAGGACCTCTCTCGGATTGAACAGCTCGATCCCCTTCCTAAAAGGCCGGGGCAACAAAAACTTTCCTTTTGCCCATGCCAAAGGTTGGAGAACTTCAAGGGGGGCTGCGGCATTTTCCCACTCGAAAGGTCGGTTTGAGAACTTCAAGGGGGGTGGATTGCTTTTTCCCACTCGAAAAGTTTGAGAGGAGCGTTTTCCCACTCAAAAAGTTTGAGACGTTCACGGGGGGTGGCTTTTTCCCGCTCAAAAAGTTTGAGACATTCAAGGGGGGAGCTTTTTCCCAGTCAAAAAGTTTGAGAATTTCAAGGGGGGTGGGTTCTCTAGGTGGATATTACAGAAGGGAGAGGAGTAGGCTTTGAACCTTTCTTTTGCATGACCGAGGATTTGCCCAAGATGCTTGAATGGATGGTTGTAAAATTCGTGGAGCGGCCCCCAGTTGAAGAAGGGAAGATGTGGCTGTGGGTCAAAACCAATGGTACCATTTTGGGATAGGTGCACCACCCATTTTAGTCTATTTTAGTTGGGATTGGGATGTTCCCTGCGGGTACAGGCTTTTGACCCATGCCCATGTGAGTCACTGCCAGCAACCAATCTTCGGATGTGAGACTGTACTGCAGGGATGTTTGAGGTGCCATCCAGCAAACTTTGGTTCTTGACCTTGCGCGCCTGAAACGCGCCTGTTTTTGTTGACGGCGCTTCTGGTTGACGTTCATATGAGCAACAGGCTAAACTCTCCGTTACTTCTTTATGCATTCGGGCGATTTAGCGTGAGGAAATCTATCGAAACCTTGTAGAACGATATAGGGAACCCCCAAAAATGATAAAACGTGCTTTCATGATGTGGCAGACGATGCTTGGAGCATCTCGCGTTTGGCAGCTTTTTTTTGTGGCCCAGAATCCCAGCCATCATGTCTGTGCCTCCTGACGCGCCCAGCATATGTGAGATCGGGCTCTGCGGCCACGCAATGCTGTTTGTTCCGCGAACTTTGGCAAAAACATACCTGCCCAAAACGATAACCGAAACGATAACGAAACGATAAGCAGTTCATTCGGAAAATCGTCTTCGTGAGCAGTTGCCCATAACGGTAGACTCGTGCGCACAGTTTCGATGTCTCCGTGCTGCGTGCATTCGTAGTGCGCCATGAGTGATGAGGAGGCTCTCAAGCGTTTGCAAAAGGAGGTTTTCAAGGACTCCGATCTGCCTGGAAGCAGTGCCATCTGGAAGCTCACGCTTTCAAGTACGCATCTCCAACTGCCTCTTCAGAAGCTCGCTCGAAATCAACTGCTTTGCTTTAGAGAAATGTTCTGCTTTGCGTTTGTGCGTTTGCTTCGTTGTTTTTTGGTAAGCCTCGCGCAGGTAACAGCGCTATCAGACAGCGTGCTCCGTACCAGATCGTCGAGCGCAAGTTGGAAGCAGAGCAACTACAGTGGAAGCGCGGCTTTTGGCAAGATCCCACATGGAGAAAACCAACGGTTGCTCTAAATCAAACGAATGAAATCATGAGGAAGCACCATGCCCAGCTGCGCATGTTTCGCGGCACCTTGAAAAGCACTACATCCTGACTTTCGACCAAATGGTCACTCGCGATGCAGCCGGCTTGGTCAAGGCAAATGCCCGGAGTAAGCGGAAACATGCAGCTGCTTTGTCTGCTGACCCAATGGAAGAGTCTGAAACAGAGCTGTGAAGCCAATGTGCCGTGACAATAAAACGCCAGTGCGCGCTCTCCATGTGCCAGAAACCTGCAAAACGATATAGGGAACCCCCAAAAACGATAAGAATGAGTCCTAAATCACTTCTGTGCATTTAGGTTTTGCCGCTCGCTCATATGGAAGTTGGTCTCAATAGATGTTGCTCCGTGCTTGATCGCTATTGGATCTTTGGACTCTAACTCTTGGTTGAAATCAAGGGAGTGTTCTCATCAAACCCAGAAGATAAGTGACACTTTTTCTTGCACATCCCTAGGGGTTTTCCCTACTTCCCCACAAAAAGAGGTGAGCCGCTCACTCTCTTTTTGCCGCGGGGGTTCTCTTTGGTGCATGATTGATTGATTGATTGATTGATTGATTGATTGATTGATTGATTGATTGATTGATTGATTGATTGATTGATTGATTGATTGATTGATTGATTGATTGATTGATTGATTGATTGGATTTGATTTGATTTGATTTGATTTGATTTGATTTGATTGATTGATTGATTGATTTATTTATTTATTTATTGATTGATTGATTGATTGATTGATTGATTGATTGATTGATTGTTAGGACTTTCGGATTTTTTGCCAACTAATGGGTTTTCCAGTTTTAAACCACTACAACTTAAACCTTTAAACCACTACAACTTTTTCCAATTAAACCACTAAACCACTAGCAGGGGAGCAGATTTCGCAACCTCTTTTGTTGCCGGGGTTCTGTTGTTGCGACCAACGCTTGGACCCATTGGCTTAGAGCTCAGGTGTGCATGACCAGCGGCGCTGGGACCTACCACTGGATGGCCCCCGAGGCGAGAAGACGTCGTGGAAGACGCCGAGTTCCTTTTGCTTTGGGGGAAAAAACAACCAAACAGAAAACAGAGGGAATCTACCACATGGTTGTTGTTGGGAAACCTTTTTTCCATTTTTGCTTATTGTGGTTTAGTGGCCTTGAAAATGGCTGTTGTTGGGATCCTTTTTCAATTTTCCCCCTGTTGGCTTTCCAGGGGATCGATTCCACTGCTGGAACATATGTGGCTGTGGTGGTCAGAACCGTTTTGGGATCCCAATTTGGTTGGTAGGTGAATTCACCACCCATTTTAGAACCGATTTTAGTGGGGATGAATTCACCATCATTTTGGGTTGCAATCACTTTGGTTGATTGGCGGAAGGTGTCTCCGCACAGAACTAGACTGTGGCCCAAAGGCATGCCTCCCTTTTGGGGGGGCCATCCAGTCATTCTCCCGGAAGGCTTAGTTTCCTACCACATGGTTGTTGTTGGGAAGCATTTTTACCTGTTTGCTTATTGTGGTTTTGTGGCTTTGCACAATGGCTTAGTGGCTAGTTCTAGGCTCTTCCCATAAGTGGAAAACATCCAGGGGACTTTGAGCAAATGGGGGAAGAGGGTGCCGATTTTGAAACCGCTCCGCAATTTCATCAATTATCTCTAGGCTCTTCCCATAAGTGGAAAACATCCAGGGGGCTTTGAGCAAATGGGGAAGGGTACGATTTTGAAACTCTCTAATTTCATCAATTAATAGTGGTGGAAAACATCCAAGGGGCTTTGAGCAAATGGGGAAGAGGGTGCCGATTTTGAAACCGCTCCGCAATTTCATCAATTATCTCTAGGCTCTTCCCATAAGTGGAAAACATCCAGGGGGCTTTGAGCAAAGGGGGAAGAGGGTGCCGATTTTGAAGCCGCTCCGCAATTTCATCAATTATCTCTAGGCTCTTCCCAAAGTGGAAAACATCCAGGGGGCTTTAAGCAAATGGGGGAAGAGGGTGCCGATTTTGAAACCGCTCCGCAATTTCATCAATTATCTCTAGGCTCTTCCCATAAGTGGAAAACATCCAGGGCTTTGAGCAAATGGGGGAAGAGGGTGCCGATTTTGAAACCGCTCCGCAATTTCATCAATTATCTCTAGGCTCTTCCCATAAGTGGAAAACATCCAGGGGGCTTTAAGCAAATGGGGGAAGAGGGTGCCGATTTTGAAGCCGCTCCGCAATTTCATCAATTATCTCTAGGCTCTTCCCATAAGTGGAAAACATCCAGGGGCTTTGAGCAAATGGGGGAAGAGGTGCCGATTTTGAAACCGCTCCGCAATTTCATCAATTATCTCTAGGCTCTTCCCATAAGTGGAAAACATCCAGGGGGCTTTAAGCAAATGGGGGAAGAGGGTGCCGATTTTGAAACCGCTCCGCAATTTCATCAATTATCTCTAGGCTCTTCCCATAAGTGGAAAACATCCAGGGGGCTTTGAGCAAATGGGGGAAGAGGGTGCCGATTTTGAAACCGCTCTGCAATTTCATCAATTATTTATAGGTGTTTTTTTATAAGTGGAAAACATCCAAGGGGCTTTGAGCAAATGGGGGAAGAGGGTGCCGATTTTGAAACCGCTCCGCAATTTCATCAATTATCTCAGGCTCTTCCCATAAGTGGAAAACATCCAGGGGGCTTTGAGCAAAGGGGGCAAGAGGGTGCCGATTGAAGCTGCTCCGCAATTTCATCAATTATCTCTAAGCTCTTCCTGGAAAACATCCAGGGGGCTTTGAGCATGGGGGAGAGGGTGCCGATTTTGAAGCCGCTCCGCAATTTCATCATTATCTTGGCCTTCAATAAGTGGAAAAAATCCAGGGGCTTTGAGCAAATGGGGGAAGAGGGTGCCGATTTTGAAGCCGCTCCGCAATTTCATCAATTATCTCTAGGCTCTTCCCATAAGTGGAAACATCCAAGGGGCCCTGAGCAAATGGGGGAAGAGGGTGCCGATTTTGAAACCGCTCCGCAATTTCATCAATTATCTCTAGGCTCTTCCCATAAGTGGAAAACATCCAGGGAACTTTGAGCAAATGGGGAAGAGGGTGCCGATTTTGAAACCGCTCCGCAATTTCATCAATTATCTCTAGGCTCTTCCCATAAGTGGAAAACATCCAGGGGGCTTTGAGCAAATGGGGGAAGAGGGTGCCGATTTTGAAACCGCTCCGCAATTTCATCAATTATCTCTAGGCTCTTCCCATAAGTGGAAACATCCAAGGGGCCTTTGAGCAAATGGGGGAAGAGGGTGCCGATTTTGAAACCGCTCCGCAATTTCATCAATTATCTCTAGGCTCTTCCCATAAGTGGAAAACATCCAGGGGGCTTTGAGCAAATGGGGGAAGAGGGTGCCGATTTTGAAACCGCTCCGCAATTTCATCAATTATCTCTAGGCTCTTCCCATAAGTGGAAAACATCCAGGGGGCTTTGAGCAAATGGGGGAAGAGGGTGCCGATTTTGAAACCGCTCCGCAATTTCATCAATTATCTCTAGGCTCTTCCCATAAGTGGAAAACATCCAGGGGGCTTTGAGCAAATGGGGGAAGAGGGTGCCGATTTTGAAACCGCTCCGCAATTTCATCAATTATCTCTAGACTCTTCCCATAAGTGGAAAACATCCAGGGGGCTTTGAGCAAATGGGGGAAGAGGGTGCCGATTTTGAAGCCGCTCCGCAATTTCATCAATTATCTCTAGGCTCTTCCCATAAGTGGAAACATCCAAGGGGCCCTGAGCAAATGGGGGAAGAGGGTGCCGATTTTGAAACCGCTCCGCAATTTCATCAATTATCTCTAGGCTCTTCCCATAAGTGGAAAACATCCAGGGGCTTTGAGCAAATGGGGGAAGAGGGTGCCGATTTTGAAACCGCTCCGCAATTTCATCAATTATCTCTAGGCTCTTCCCATGAGTGGAAAACATCCAGGGGGCTTTGAGCAAATGGGGGAAGAGGGTGCCGATTTTGAAACCGCTCCGCAATTTCATCAATTATCTCTAGACTCTTCCCATAAGTGGAAAACATCCAGGGGGCTTTGAGCAAATGGGGGAAGAGGGTGCCGATTTTGAAACCGCTCCGCAATTTCATCAATTATCTCTAGGCTCTTCCCATAAGTGGAAAACATCCAGGGGGCTTTAAGCAAATGGGGGAAGAGGGTGCCGATTTTGAAACCGCTCCGCAATTTCATCAATTATCTCTAGGCTCTTCCCATAAGTGGAAAACATCCAGCGGATTTTAAGCAAATGGGGGAAGAGGGTGCCGATTTTGAAACCGCTCCGCCATTTCATCAATTATCTCTAGGCTCTTCCCATAAGTGGAAAACATCCAGGGGGCTTTGAGCAAATGGGGGAAGAGGGTGCCGATTTTGAAACCGCTCCGCAATTTCATCAATTATCTCTAGGCTCTTTCCATAAGTGAAAAACATCCAGGGGGCTTTGAGCAAATGGGGGAAGAGGGTGCCGATTTTGAAACCGCTCCGCAATTTCATCAATTATCTCTAGGCTCTTCCCAAAAGTGGAAAACATCCAGGGGGCTTTAAGCAAATGGGGGAAGAGGGTGCCAAAGTTGAAACCGCTCCGCAATTTCATCAATTATCTCTAGGCTCTTCCCATAAGTGGAAAACATCCAGGGGGCTTTAAGCAAATGGGGGAAGAGGGTGCCGATTTTGAAACCGCTCCGCAATTTCATCAATTATCTCTAGGCTCTTCCCATAAGTGGAAAACATCCAGGGGGCTTTAAGCAAATGGGGGAAGAGGGTGCCGATTTTGAAGCCGCTCCGCAATTTCATCAATTATCTCTAGGCTCTTCCCAAAAGTGGAAAACATCCAGGGGGCTTTAAGCAAATGGGGGAAGAGGGTGCCAAAGTTGAAACCGCTCCGCAATTTCATCAATTATCTCTAGGCTCTTCCCATAAGTGGAAAACATCCCGGGGGCTTTAAGCAAATGGGGGAAGAGGGTGCCGATTTTGAAGCCGCTCCGCAATTTCATCAATTATCTCTAGGCTCTTCCCATAAGTGGAAAACATCCAGGGGGCTTTAAGCAAATGGGGGAAGAGGGTGCCGATTTTGAAGCCGCTCCGCAATTTCATCAATTATCTCTAGGCTCTTCCCAAAAGTGGAAAACATCCAGGGGGCTTTAAGCAAATGGGGGAAGAGGGTGCCAAAGTTGAAACCGCTCCGCAATTTCATCAATTATCTCTAGGCTCTTCCCATAAGTGGAAAACATCCCGGGGGCTTTAAGCAAATGGGGGAAGAGGGTGCCGATTTTGAAGCCGCTCCGCAATTTCATCAATTATCTCTAGGCTCTTCCCATAAGTGGAAAACATCCAGGGGGCTTTGAGCAAATGGGGGAAGAGGGTGCCGATTTTGAAACCGCTCCGCAATTTCATCAATTATCTCTAGGCTCTTCCCATAAGTGGAAAACATCCAGGGGGCTTTGAGCAAATGGGGGAAGAGGGTGCCGATTTTGAAACCGCTCCGCAATTTCATCAAATATCTCTAGGCTCTTCCCATAAGTGGAAAACATCCAGGAAACTTTGAGCAAATGGAGGAAGAGGGTGCCGATTTAAAGAAGCTCCAAATTTAAGCCAATATTTCTAGGCTCTTTCGACAGGCGGCAAACACATGCAGAGAAAATATATCGCTTCTGTTTTTCCCGTGGACTTTGAGCAAATGGAGGAAGAGGGTGCCGATTTTGCAACAGCCCCCAAATTTCATCAAATATCTCTATGCTCTTTCCATAAGTGGAAAAGAAATCCAGACGAAATCTATTACTTTTGTTTTCCCCGTGGACTTTGAGCAAATGGAGGAAGAGGTGCCGATTTAAAGAAGCTACAAATTTAAGCCAATATTTCTAGGCTCTTCCGACAGGCGGCAAACACATGCAGAAAAAATATATCGCTTCTGTTGTTTTTCCAGGGGACTTGAGCAAATGGAGGAAGGGGGTGCCCCTTTTGCAACAGCCCCCCAAATTTCATCAAGCATCTCCAGGCTCTTTCCATGAGAAGTTGAACGAAAAAACACAGATGGAATCTATCACTTCTGTTTTTCCAGAGACTTTGAGCAAACGGAGGAAGTGGGTGCCTATTTCGAAACCGCCTCCAAATATCATCAACTATCTCTAGGCTCTTTCCACAAGTGGAGAAGACATCCAGAGGGAATCTATCACTTCTGTTTCCCCGTGGACTTTGAGCAAATGAGGAAGAGGGTACCTATTTTGCAACAGCCCCCCCAAATTTCATCAAACATCTCTAGGCTCTTTCCATGAGAAGTCGAACAAAAGAAACACAGAGGGAATCTATCGCTTTGTTTTTCCAGGAGACTTTGAGCAAACGGAGGAAGTGGGTGCCTATTTCGAAACCGCCTCCAAATATCATCAACTATCTCTAGGCTCTTTCCACAAGTGGAGAAGACATCCAGAGGGAATCTATCACTTCTGTTTCCCCGTGGACTTTGAGCAAATGAGGAAGAGGGTACCTATTTTGCAACAGCCCCCCCAAATTTCATCAAACATCTCTAGGCTCTTTCCATGAGAAGTTGAACAAAAAAACACAGAGGGAATCTATCACTTCTGTTTTTCCAGGAGACTTTGAGCAAACGGAGGAAGTGGGTGCCTATTTCGAAACCGCCTCCAAATATCATCAACTATCTCTAGGCTCTTTCCACAAGTGGAGAAGACATCCAGAGGGAATCTATCACTTCTGTTTCCCCGTGGACTTTGAGCAAATGAGGAAGAGGGTACCTATTTTGCAACAGCCCCCCCAAATTTCATCAAACATCTCTAGGCTCTTTCCATGAGAAGTTGAACAAAAAAACACAGAGGGAATCTATCACTTGTGTTTTTCCAGGAGACTTTGAGCAAACGGAGGAAGTGGGTGCCTATTTCAAAACCGCCTCCAAATATCATCAACTATCTCTAGGCTCTTTCCACAAGTGGAGAAGACATCCAGAGGGAACCTATCACTTCTGTTTGCCCCGTGGACTTTGAGCAATTGAGGAAGAGGGTACCTATTTTGCAACAGCCCCCCAAATTTCATCAACCATCTCTAGGCTCTATCTTTAGGCAAAACTAGAGAAGGACGCAAGACCATTGACGGGCCTCAGAGTTGTGTATTGCAAGTAGAGAAGGAGAACCCTGCAAATTCCACCATGGCTTGTGGCAAAGTTTTCTTTTTGCTTGCAAACCATGTTGGCATGTTTACCGTTTTCCCAGAACGCCTTGGCTAAAGCCCTTTCCCTTGCAGGTCCTGTCTGGCCAGGGCTACGATGAGAAGGTGGACGTCTACTCCTACGGCATTTGCCTCTTTGAGCTCATCACACGACGCATCCCATACGAAGGCTCAGGCCGGCGGCGGGCTGCCGCGTGTTTCACGCCTGGGGAATGTGGCTGAGAGTGGGAGCGCTCAAAAAACGCCTCAACTCCAGGCAGAAAGTCACTTTCGGCCGGGGTGAGGTCCCTCTCTACCCGAACCTTGAAACTACCCATGAACCTGGGAATTCACCCCTTCAATTCAATTTGGGGTTGCCATCGAACCACTTTTCCAGTTGGAGTTTTTTTGGGGTCCAGGTGGAAAGACGCTGGGGAGGCCGGGAGGCCTGGGCGAGAAGCCGCAAAACCGCCAGGCCTGGAGCCCGTCTCCATCGCTGTGGCAGTGAGCCGCGGAAGGCGCCCAGATCCCAAGTTTGTGCCACAGGACGGGGCCCGAAGTTTCGAAAAAGGTACCCGTTTCGGGGTCAGTTTGGGTTCGGGCGGAAAGAGTCCTGGACATCGAGTTGGAACACAAAGGAGGCGGAAGAAAAATGGAGGACATGGCAAAACAGAGCCAACCCGGGCATGCAACCACTCAACCTGAGCTTGGGGATGAACTTCGGGCTTCTCCCTCCCCCTGTTGGCTGGAATTTAAAAGGAAACTCAAGAAAAGCCGTTGCAGGGACCCATTCCTCTGAGCGCCCAGTTTTCAGCAGGGCTCCTGAAAAGATACCTTTTGCAAACATTTGACACATGTCGCCTTTTCAACACCAAAAAATAAAGGGGCCCGCCATTTGCAAGGCAATGTGCAGGTGTTTTTCATGTAAGGATCCCTGATAAACCCCTGTTTATTAATATGGGGGTGGGGGCCGATCCAAAAGTGGTAATATGGGGGCCGATCTGTTCAGGACTGCCCGGCGGACTTGCGCTTCACCATGAAGTGCTGCTGGGCCCATCGCTCGCCCCTCGGGGGTTCTGTCTTGAAGCTTGGGGGTTTCGTTTCGGCTCGCGCGCCTTGTTGGCTGTGGAAAGGCCAAAAATCGGGTCACCCCCAAATGGCTTGCCCGGCTTGCCCTGGTAAATGGGAAGAAGGACTCAGAGCTGCGGTCCAACTCCTGGTGGTTTTTTCTGTTGACGCATAGCCTCTTTCGTTTTGGCGGTAGGTTCCGGTGGTCGTCCGGGCTTCGACACCATCTTGGCAGGGTGCTGAGCGCCGGTGCTCGTCTTGTGAGTTGGGGCCGCTTCGGGGTTGCTCTTGACGGGAATCCAGGGCTCCTTAGATAGAGTCTGCCCATTTGAAACATGCCGCTTCTTCCACCCAAATAAAGGGAACCCACCACTTGCAAGACAATGTTCAGGTGTATAATGTAAGGATCCCTGCAAAAGGACGCCAACCATGTCGGGTCCTGATAAGATAGAAATCCATGTTGGCTGAGCCACGTGTGAGTTTTGCTCGTCGGTCGGCAGGAGACCTTGAAGCTTGTGAAGGGAAGGCTGACAGCACTGCGTGCACCGGCAGAATGTGCCATCCAAAATCATTGACTGAGATCGCGATTGCATGTTTGTCGCAATTGAGCCAAGTTTATCCACGCAGATATGCTTTCTTTCGATGCCCATTGTCGACAAATGTCGACAAGTGATGTGAAAAACTTGGCTCCTTGCTGTCAATGCCACGGCTACAAGTGCTGAATTCTTGGGCAGGGCGATTTGAACGCTTCAATTTCAGCAACAACTATATGAAGTAGAATTGCAAAGTTGCGAGCTGCCCAAGCTATGCGTGCTAAGTCAAAAGTGAAAAGTGCGTACAATATCAGTTTGATTCAACATGATGAGTTCCCGCATCTATGGATTTTGTATTTGTGTGTCATTGCTGAAGCCGCAACTGCAGTATTTGATGCATTTCTAGAAATATAATCTGTTTTGCCGAAATCGATATCTTCCACTAGAAATCAAACTAGAGCACCCGCGTCAACGCGGCTTCGGAATGCATCGGGCCTTTTCCCGGGGAAAACATGGGGCCTTGTGCGTGGATACTTCGTGCTGTCCGCTTGGCGGAAGCCACCGGAACTTTCTCCAGCGAAGTCCCCCGAGCTGTCGCAAGCTGCTGAAACGCCGCTTCGAAGTTTTGGGGACGTCGCCGGCAGCTGGGAGCGGGCGAAGGCGAAGGCCAAGGGGAGTCGAGTCGAGCCGAGAGTCGCGAAGCTGAGAGCTGCGTTTCGGCGCTAAGAGTCGAGCGCAAAGCAAATCGAGTCGTTTGAGTTTAGAGCTTTGACTTGAATGCGCACAGACACTCTGTGTGTCTTTGTGTCTGTGTGTGTGTGTGTCTGTGTCTGTGTGTGTGTGTGTCTTTGTGTCTGTGTGTGTGTGCTTTTCTGTGCTTTTGTGTGTTTCTGTGTGTCTGTGCGTGTCTCTGTGTCTCTGTGTCTGTGTGTCTGTGTGTGCTTTTCTGTGCTTTTGTCTGTTTCTGTGTGTGTCTGTGCGTGTCTCTGTATCTCTGTGTCTCTGTGTGTCTCTGTGTCTCTGTGTCTCTGTGTCTCTGTGTGTGTGTGTTTTTGTGTGTGTTCTGTGTGTTTCTGTCTGTTTCTGTGTGTCTGCGCGTCTGTGTGTCTCTGTGTCTCTGTGTCTGTGTGTGTGTTTTGTGTGTTTCTGTGTGTTTCTGTCTGTTTCTGTGTGTCTGCGCGTCTCTGTGTCTCTGTGTCTCTGTGTCTGTGTGTGTGTGCTTTTGTGTGCTATTGTGTGTTTCTATGTGTGTCTGTGCGTCTCTGTGTGTCTCTGTGTGTCTCTGTGTGTCTCTGTGTCACTGTGTCTCTGTGTGTGTGTGTGCTTTTGTGTGTGTCTGTGTGTCTGTGCGTCTCTGTGTCTCTGTGTCTTGTTGTCTGTGTGTGTGTGTGTGCTTTTGTGTTCTTTTGTGTGTTTCTATATGTCTGTGTGTATCTCTGTGTCTCTGTGTATCTCTCTGTCTCTTTGTGTCTCTGTGTCTGTGTGTTTGTGCTTTTGTGTGCTTTTGTGTGTTTCTGTGTGGGACTGTGTGTCTCCGTGTCTCCGTGTCTCTGTGTCTGTGCTTGTGTGTGTTTCTGTGTGTCTGTGTGTCTCTGTGCGTTTCTGTGCGTCTCTGTGTCTCTGTGTCTCTGTGTGTCTCTGTGTCTCTGTGTGTCTCTGTGTCTCTGTGTGTCTCTGTGTCTCTGTGTCTCTGTGTGTGCGTGCTTTTGTGTGTTTCTGTGTCTCTCTGTGCGTCTCTGTGTGTCTCTGTGTGTCTCTGCGTCTCTGTGTCTCTGTGTCTCTGTGTGTATCTGTGTCTCTGTGTCTCTGTGTCTCGGTGTCTCTGCGCTTTTGTGTGTTTCTGTGCTTCTCTGTGCGTCTTTGTGTCTCTGTGTCTCTGTGTGTCTCTGTGTCTGTGTGTGTTTTGTGTGTTTCAATGTGTTTCTGTTTGTCTGTGCGTCTCTGTGTGTCTCTGTGTCTCTGTGTGTCTCTGTGTCTCTCTGTGTCTGTGTGTGTGTGTGTAATTTTTGCTTTTGTGTGTTTCTGTGCGTCTCTGTGCGTCTCTCTGTGTTTCTGCATCTCTGTGTCTCTGTGTGTCTCTGTGTGTCTCTGTGTCTCTGTGTGTCTCTGTGTCTCTGTGTCTCTGTGTCTCTGTGTGTGTGCTTTTGTGTGTTTCTGTGCGTCTCTGTGTGTCTCTGTGTGTCTCTGTGTCTCTGTGTCTCTGTGTCTCTGTGTCTGTGCTTGTGTGTGTGTGTGGTTCGGTGTGTCTGTGTCTCTCTGTGCGTCTCTGTGCGTCTCTGCGTCTCTGTGTCTCTGTGCGTCTCTGTGTCTCTGTGTCTCTGTGTGTCTCTGTGTCTTTGTGTGTGTGTGTGCCTTTGTGTGTTTCTGTGCGTCTCTGTGCGTCTCTGTGCGTCTCTGTGCGTCTCTATGTCTCTGTGTGTGTCTCTGTGTGTCTCTGTGTGTCTCTGTGTCTCTGTGTCTTTGTGTGTTTGCTTTTGTGTGTTTCTGTGTGTCTTTGTGTCTCTGTGTCTCTGTGTGTGCTTTTGCGTGTTTCTTTGCGTCTCTGTGTGTCTCTGTGTTTCTGTGTGTCTGTGTGTGCTTTTGTGTGCTTTTGTGTGTTTCTGTGTGTCTCTGTGCGTTTCTGTGCGCCTCTGTGTCTCTGTGTCTCTGTGTCTCTCTGTGTGTCTGTGTGTCTCTGTGTCTCTGTGTCTCTGCCTGCGTCTCTGTGTCTCTGTGTGTCTCTGTGTATCTGTGTCTCTGTGTCTCGGCGTCTCTGCGCTTTTGTGTGTTTCTGTGCGTCTCTGTGTGTCTCTGTGTCTCTGTGTGTCTCTGTGTCTGTGTGCGTTTGTGTGCTTTTGTGTGTTTCTATGTGTTTCTGTGTGTCTGTGCGTCTCTGTGTGTCTGTGTGTGTGTTTTTGTGTGTTTCTGTGTGTTTCTGTGTGTCTGTGCGTCTCTGTGTCTCTGTGTCTGTGTGTGTGTGTGCGGAGTCTCAGAATGCCCTGAGACCAAATGCAGGGGTGACACTTGGAGACGGAGCAGGCCTGTGGAGCTCCATCTAACAAAGCTCTCCACAGTGGCCTGAGGATATCACCAGGGACGCCTGGTGACGTACCTGCTTTACATTTGAGCCACAACTTCTTCTGATGTTGGAGTTTTTGCTTTTACAAGACCAGTCGGCTCTCGTGTTTGATGTGTTTTCGCTGTTTGTTACAGATTACACGTCAGCTTGTGTCGAATCAGCCCCTCCCCTTCTTGCTCGATTTACTCGAACTTCGTGTCTGCCCCTTGTGGGATTTAAGTGTGACATCCCGAAAGGGAGATCCTCGCAAGTACCCAGAGAGTGACCGCGGGCCCGCTTATACGGAGTCAGGAACCTCAGTCGTTTCACGGTAACCTCAGATATACTCACCTCAGAGATGCTAACCTCAGAGATATGAACCTCAGTTGGGTGATCTCAGTTCGATCAATGTGCTTATGTGGAAGTTTCTCCTTCAAGTTCTTCAAGGCGGGAATCTCCTTCGTTCCCTCACACAGATCATAGAACGTTTCATACTTTCGTTTCTCGTCTTCGTCGTCCGCGCGTCCGTCTTCTTGTTCTCCGCCCGTTTAGGGATGGCTTCCTCTTCCTCCCGCTCTCTTCTTCCTGGTGTTCCTGACCTGCGCGTTCGTCCTCCTTCTCTAGGCCCGCTTAGGGATGGCCTGCTTGTCTTCGCGCTGTTCACCTTTCTTCTCGTCGTCTTCTTCCTGCCTGTCTACCTGTTCTTGCTCCTCGCTCTCCTCACGCATTTTTGCTTGACGTCTTCCTCTCCTTCCGTTGCTATTTCGTGTTCGTCCTGTTGGCCCCCTTGTGGGGTTCGACGTCCTCCTCCTCGAGCCTTGGTCTTCATCCTCTGTCTCTGTCCGGGCGGGATGCGTCGCCCAAAAAACGCATACTAACCCCTTTCCCTTTTTTCCTTCCACTTTTTTGTTGCCTTGTCTCCTTCTCTTCTCTTTTCTTTCCTGTCTTTTTTCCTCGGGCGGGCTGCGGCGCCCTAAATACGCTTCTCGGCCCCTTTGTCTTCCTTTCTTTCTTTCTTTCTTTTTTCTTCCTTTCTTTCTCTCTCTCTCTCTCTCTCTCTCTCTCTCTCTCTTTCTTTCTTTCTCTCTTTCTTTCGTTCTTTCCCCCCCCCCCCCCCCGTCGTTCTTCTTTTTCTCTTTTTCCCCCCTCCCCGCTTCATCCTGTGCTTCCTCTTCGCCCGTTAAGGGATGGCCTGTTCTTCCTCTCGCTCTTCAACTTCGCGGTGCTCCCCGTCTTCGAGGTTTAGGAGGGTTTTCGGGACTGTTTAGGGTTTTTGCCCTTGTTGGAGACCCTAAACTTGGTTTCCCCTGGATTTTCGTGTTTCTTGATTGGGGTTTTGCCCGCGTTGTTCTCCGTTGGGGTCTTCGTCCGTCTTTCGGGCGCGCGTTTCTTTCGGTTGCCCCTCCCGTAAAAACTGAGCTACTCGCCCCTCTTTGAGGGGCGTTTGTGTGCGGAGTCTCAGAATGCCCTGAGACCAAGTGCAGGGGTGACACTCGGAGATGGAGCAGGCCTGTGGAGCTCCATGTAACAAAGCTCTCCACAGTGGCCTGAGGATATCACCAGGGACGCCTGGTGACGTACCTGCTTTACATCTGAGCCACAACTTCTCGTGATGTTGGAGTTTTTGCTTTTACAAGACCAGTCGGCTCTCGTGTTTGATGTGTTTTCGCTGTTTGTTACAGATTACACGTCAGCTTGTGTCGAATCAGCCCTCCCCTTCTTGCTCGATTTACTCGAACTTCGTGTCTGCCCCTTGTGGGATTCAAGTGTGACATCCCGAAAGGGAGATCCTCGCGAGTACGCAGAGAGTGACCGCGGGCCTGCTTATGCGGAGTCAGGAACCTCAGTCGTTTCACGGTAACCTCAGATATACTCACCTCAGCGATGCTAACCTCAGAGATATGAACCTCAGTTGGGTGATCTCAGTTCGATCAATGTGCTTATGTGGAAGTTTCTCCTTCAAGTTCATCAAGGCGGGAATCTCCTTCGTTCCCTCACACAGATCATAGAACGTTTCATACTTTCGTTCCTCGTCTTCGTCGTCCGTGCGTCCGTCTTCTTGTTCTTCGCCCGCTTAGGGATGGCTTCCTCTTCCTCCCGCTCTCTTCTTCCTGGTGTTCCTGACCTGCGCGTTCGTCCTCCTTCTCTAGGCCCGCTTAGGGATGGCCTGCTTGTCTTCGCGCTGTTCACCTTTCTTCTCGTCGTCTTCTTCCTGCCTGTCTACCTGTTGTTGCTCCTCGCTCTCCTCACGCAGTTTGGCTTGACGTCAGCTTGTGTCGAATCAGCCCTTCCCCTTCTTGCTCGATTTGCTCGAACTTCGTGTCTGCCCCTTGTGGGATTTAAGTGTGTGTTTTTTGCTTTTGTGTGTTTCTGTGCGTCTCTGTGCGTCTCTGTGTGTCTCTGCGTCTCTGTGTCTCTGTGTCTCTGTGTCTCTGTGTCTCTGTGTGTCTCTGTGTGTCTCTGTGTGTCTCTGTGTCTCTGTGTCTCTGTGTCTCTGTGTCTGAGCTTGTGTGTGTTTCTGTGTGTCTGTGTGACTGTGTGTCTCTGTGCGTCTCTGTGCGTTTCTGCGTCTCTGTGTCTCTGTGTGTCCCTGTGTCTCTGTGTCTTTGTGTGTCTCTGTGTTTCTGTGTGTCTCTGTGTCTCTGTGTCTCTGTGTCTCTGTGTGTCTCTGTGTCTGTGTGTGTGCTTTTGTGTGTTTTTGTGTGTTTTTGTGTGTTTCTGTGTGTCTCTGTGTGTCTCTGTGTGTCTCTGTGTCTCTGTGTGTCTGTCTCTGTGCGTCTCTGTGCGTCTCTGCGTCTTTGTGTCTCTTTGCGTCTCTGTGTCTCTGTGTTTCTGTGTTTCTGTGTCTCTGTGTCTGTGTGTGTGTGTCTGTCTATGTCTCCTAGTGTCTCTCTCTGTGTCTTTCTGTATGTCCCTTTGTGTGTCTCTCTCCGTGTCTCTGTGTGTGTCTCTGTCTGTGTCTCTCCATATGTCCCTCTGTGTGTCTCTGTGCTCTGTGTCTTTTTGTGCGTCTCTGTCTGTGTCTCCTAGTGTCTCTCTCTGTGTCTCTCTGTGCGTCTCTGTGTGTGTGTCTCTGCATGTGTCTCTCTGCGTCTCTGTGTGTCTCTGAGTCCGCGCTTGGCACCCGCTTTGCACAAGTCCATCCCTTCACAGAGTTTTGCGCATCGACCGCACCGACCCCCGCAGAGGGCTGATCCACACATGGCCAAAATCAGCTTTTTGCATGCCAACCGCGCCGATCGCCGATCCCCGCAGGGTCGCAATCCTGCGCGACGAGAACAACCCCACCCCCCACCAGGACAGAAGAATCTCAAACCCCAGCTCGCTAAGAATAGAAGCTTAACTCAATCAAAACTAACACAAAGCCCACCGCAAACCAGGACTAAACAATCCCCAAGCAACCCTAACAAGCTAAAGCAACCCTAAACCAACCCTGAACCAACCCTGAACCCCTAAACCAACCCTAAACCAACCCTGAACCGACCCTATCCATACTACAAACACTACATCGTTCCTACCTGAATCCAACCCTAAATGGAAACAAGCTTCCGCTGGTAGGCGCTCGATCGCTCAGCCAGAGCTCCTTGGACGGGGACCGACGGATCTGGTGCTCCAGGGTTGGGGTTGACGGATAGGTTTTCACTATCAAAATCCAGGTTTGCACGCAGAGAACCATGCAAGACTTGCATGGTGCTTACACCTAAGCGGCGCAACCGCCCCTAAAATGTTGCTTGCTTTTTGGAGACATCAAAAGCAGCACTGGCTCAAATCAACGCTCGTGGTGTTTGAGTCGTGCTGGAGGCAAAGTCTAATGACCGCTCAAACATGACAGTGGCCTAACCACTGGGGAAAAAGAAGAAAGAGTGCGGACAGCGTATCGTGCCTCCAGCGTGCTGCTGCACGAGTCGCTGCCTCGGCCTAAAATGGTCAAGGTGGCCAACGCGATTGCTTGTTTCACTCTTGCACTTGTGCGCAATCTGCGCGCGGAGCAGCCTGCCCCGACCTGCGACGCTGACGTCGAGTCGCTGCTCCAGCACACGAAGCGCGCGCAGCAGGCCGGGGCAGGGTTTGCAGGGCCGCTGTGTTGAACCAAGCACACCGGGGCAGGTTCGATTTTTTAAGCATAGGTATCACCAGACCATCGTTGCTCAATTGAAAGGCTAGCGAAGGCGTAGTTTACCAAAAGGACAATGAGCATATCACTGACAGGTAGGCTGCTGACATCCATCCTAAGTTCAAGCAATTCAAGCAAGTCACCAAGGGTCAAGCGAATCATCAAAGCTTTGGAGAGTGCCACGTTTGTTCATCCGCGAGGTGATGTTCTTCTCATGTGACCTCGTGGTCAATCCAGTTAATGTCCGTTAAGCTGTGACGGCTCTCCCTCAACTGTTGAAGCTGAATGGTACACTGCCGACCTTCATTTTGAGAACGTCCTTAGCGTGAAAGGTAATGCAGAAGGTCCATCATGTTCTACATCAAGTGCCCCCACGCGATGAAGACAACGCGTGCCCCCCCAAGATGTAGTGCTCTGACATGTGCCATCTAGGGCGCCGCTGTGTGCCATGTCGCACGTGAGCGGTGCACTTTTTTGATTGAGTTCTGGTGTTGGGGGTTCAAAGAAGGGAAGATTGCATTTTTTGGGCGAGGGCCTTCGCAGCAGTAAACAGCATAACGGGAGGCTAGGCATTGAGTGCCACATTGTCGGACGAAAGAAAAGCATCCAACGTGTTTTCTGGCAGGCATGGACCTGGACAGAAGCCGCCCCAGGCCGGCCGAATGATTCGGGCCTGGTTTCTGGAAGGAAGGCGTGGCAGAATGGTTTTCCGGTTTTGACCTGCGAAAGTTGGCTCAGGAAAGTTCATGCGCCCAAAAAGGCTAACGCTTTGCGTTGCCTGCCTCGGCCAGAATGCTTTTGGCTCTGAGGTACTGTGTTGCCTTGAAGTGTTGTGTTTGTTTGGGTGAGTGAGCCGGCGCCGAAATACGCAAACTAAATAAAGTGTGGCGCATGTTCGCGCGTTTCGCTAGAACAAGAGCAGTGGACTGGCCAAGGGAAGTCTGAGTGTTTTTCAGGGTGAACTTGACCGACCGGTTTGTAGGGACAGGTTTTCAGACTTCCAGAATGGAATTTGACCTGTCTCGGGGGGGGGGAACGTGTACTTATGTACAATGTGAAGCCTTTTGATAACCAAGTCTTAGTTTGTAGAAATTTTAAAACTCTAGATGGTCCCAGCCCAGGAAAGGCCCAGCCAGGAACCTTGATGTTGTATAATTTTTAGAACTTTGAGAATTTTCAGAATTGAGTTCTACAAGTTCTCAAAGTTCTAAAATTCGGACCCAAAAAATTATAAATGTCATATTTTTTAGAGTTCAATTCTAAAAGTTCTAAAAAGTCTAAAACTCGGACCCCCGAAACTTCGAACTTGTAAATTGTTTAGAATTCTGGATGGTCGCAGCCCAGGAGGGGCCTTGCCAGGACCTGGATTTTATAATTTGTTAATGTTGGAACATGTGGAAACATGAACTGTGTGTGGAAAGCTTGACCATAATGGCATTTGACCATTTTGGCTCAAGCATTGATTGGGGTTCCTGGAACCCTTCTTCTGATGTGGAAACTGATTGCCTACTGACCCATTCAGATCAAGGGCGTGCCAAAGAAGGCGGTGACCAACGTCCGGCATCTCGAGTACAGGGAGGTGCTGGAGGAAGGCAGCGAGCGCAGGGCGGCCTTCGCACAGCTGCGCAGCCGCGCGCACGAGATCGCCGTGGAGACCGTCGAGAAGAAGTCCCTCTCGCCCTTCAACGACAAGGTCTACGGCCTCGACGCTCACAACTCGCGCCCGCTGGGACACTGGCGCAACCTGGAGCTTCTTCAACAACCTCAGTGACTTCTTTCGAGCTGGTCAAGGAACAAAAGCTCTCCGAGGAGGACGTGGAGATGGCTAACCAGGAAGCGCAGGAGATGCGCGCACGTGAGGCAGCCGTGGCGGCGGCACCTTCCGCCGCGGTGGCGGATGTGGTGATGGACCTCTCCAACGCCCTTGGTGGACCACGAAGCCCAACCAGGTTTTGACCTCCGCCAGGTGTGTTTTCTTCCAGCTAAGCGGGGTGCCCAACGCCAGGAGTGTCACCGCCCCGGCCAAGTTCACCGCCCTTTGCTGCGAAGCAGCCACAGAAAGTTATCCACGAACACGAAGTGCCAGTCCACTTGAGGGAAGAGCGCGTAGGACCCTGAGAAGAAGAGCTGCCAGGCGTCCCCAGTACCATTGGGCACTGGCCATCCGTAAAAGTGCCCACCTTGTTCACCCACCATTCGTCCCGTCCCCCAAAAAAGCTACCTGAAGCCGCCAGTCCTTCACACCCCTTTCCTGGAGGATTTGTGTCTTGGAAAAGCTCCAAGAGTGTGCCACCCGCCAGCTTGCGATCGCTTGGTGCCGGGGTACCGCCGGGACCGGTGGCACGGGGCCTTGAAGGGAACCGACTCCTTGCCCGGGCAGCCCGTCCCGCACGCCTTGCACATGAACTCCTTGTCGGCCTGCCCCGCATCCAACCTGTGCGTGCGCTGGGAGCCAATCGCGGCCTTGTTTGCCTGCCGGAGCTGGATCTTTATGGGGACATACGCCTCCAGGATGCGCATCACCGGTTGTTCCCGGGTGGCCGCCGCCGTTGGAAGGGCAGGCTGGAAAGGCGTCCGGAAGGTCCACGAGCTTGAAGTAGCGAAGGCTGACCAGCTTGGTCTCCAGGGTTCGACTGCGATGCCGCCACGAATGTTCCGTCTCCCCCATGCCGGCGGGGTTCAGGGCACCCAGGCCGGACATGGGGGAGTCGAAGGCCACCTCCAACCTGCCCCAGGTTCTCATGGCAGCCAATAAGGCGATGCACTGGGGCTGCAGCGATGCCAGTGCCTCGGGCGTTCGTGGGGGGCTGGTGCTCCAACAGGTGTACTGGTTCCATGAGCAGATTCACATGGAGGAGTATTCTTGGGCGCTCAAGAATAGGGACCCCAAAGAAACGCTCTTCCTGTGCACCTCACTCATCAAGGTCCTTTGTCCTCCCGGGTTCGGCTCCCGGTGGGCAGCGACAACCAGGGCAACATCATGGCGATGCTTAACCTGGCGTCCAAGACTCCCTACACCGCGGCAATCTTGATGGAGTTGGTCCACCTGCTCCACACCCATCATGGCTGCTCCCTGGCGGCCAATCACGTGCCGCGCGAGTTCAACCAATGGGCTGACGATTTCACTCACCCAGCACTCACCGGTTTTGCTCCGTTGAATACATCCCCAAACAAAAACTCTGCGACCTTCTTCCACGTTTCCTGAGCTTGGTGTGGGCCCACCCATGCTCCCGTGACCGGAGCTGACTCACTTGTGGCAGACCCCGTTTGGGCCTGGCTGGCCTTGGCCCCGGCCCAAGGGCGGGCGCTATCAGTCTGCACACCCATTCTTTGGATTTGAAAGTTTGTGGTGGGTGGCTCATGGGGCCCACCCAGCCGTGAACATCTGACAGGGGAAGATGAGTCCCTGGCACCAACACAATGATTGGATAAAAGAGTTATCGCTTGCTTTGTGGGGTGCCGTTTGGTTAGCTTACATACACTTTGTAGAATTTCTAGAACTTTTAGAGAATTAGAGAATTGAGTTCCAAAAATTCTAAAATTCGGACCCCAAAAATTTAGATTTTTTTAGAATTCAATTCTAACAGTTCTAAAGCTCCAAAAATCGGACTTAGATGGTCTCATCCCAGGAGGGGCCCTGCCAGGACCCTTGATATTTTTATACTTTTTGATTTTTTAGAACACAATTCTACAATTCGGAGGTGAGTGACCTCTCAAGCTGAAGCTCTATTGCCTGTCCTTTTCCTATCTTCTTTCCCGTCTTTCTTCTAAGGTCTGTACTATTGACGACAAGAAAGGAGATGAAAGGCTGTGTATGAAGAGATAATGATGGACGAGCGAAGAGAGAAGCTTGTGAGGGCTGGTCCAGCATTCATCTCTATCCCTCACGCTCTCTCCTTCCTCCCCAAGCCTTTATCCAACACACAGCTACTTTTGGTTGTGGGTAAAGGCGTGGAGAAGAGAAAGGAGTAGCATGAAAGGGTGAGGAAGAAAGGAATTGCCTTCACTGACCCTTTCCAACAGCTAAAAAGAGAAGCATCTTTCATTTCTCTTCCTACCCCTTTTACGAGCTAGTGAGAGGCGTGTCCTCCACCTTTACATCCCTTCCTCACCCTTTCCAACCTCTCTGCTTACTCGCGAACAAAGGGGGCGACATGCCTTTCACGTCCTAGCCCAGGGGCGTGCAGGATGCTTAACGTTTCTTGATATTTGAAACTATGGAATTGAACTCTCAAAACTTCTTCAATGCTGGATTTTTTTAGAATTCTAGATGGTCTCAGCCCAGGAAGGGCCCAGCCAGGACCCTTGATTTATAGAATTTTTAGAACTTTTAGAACTTTGAGAATTTTTAGAATTGAGTTGAAAAAATCGAAAATGCTAAAAATTCTAAAATTCGGACCACGAAAATTTAGATTTTTTAGAATTCAATTCTAAGACAATTTAAAAGTTGTAAAAATCGGACTCCCGAAATTTTGAATTTCTCGGATTTTTTAATTCTAGATGGTCCCAGCCCAGGATGGGGCCTTACCAGGACCCTTGATTTTTTTAGATTTTGAGAACTTTTAAAACTTTTAGAACTTTTAGAAGTCAGTTCTAAAAAATCCCAGAATTTTTGGCCCAAAACGCAAAGCTGAACACGAAGGACATGCCCACCCACGCCTGACCTCCAAATAAAATGCTTCCCTGCAACAGTGCGCACATCCTGTGCATCCACGAAGCAGATGCATTCTCTGAACAGAGCTTCAGTGCAATGCGATCACCGGAGCTGGAAACAAACCCGGCAAATTCATCTGTCGTCCAGACAACGGTCTTCTCCACCATGCCACCAAGAGCTTCCAACTGTGGAATGACACTCAAGCATTGCCACCCATTGACCGGATTGACCGGATTGACCATAGGTACCTCAGCCAACACGCAGCCCATCATCCGGCATGTGCTGCGTACAAAGACGGGATCCGACTATGACCGAACCTTTCCAGATTGCATGGTCAACAGGCGTTCCGACAACGGGAATACGACCTGATGACGCCTGACGACCAGACCAAGTTCGAAGTCTGAGTCATCGCTGACTATCAGGTTTCCTCAGAGGAGAGATTCAAGAGCCTCACTAACCAGATGTTCATGAATGGAACAAGTGACGCTGAAACGCACCTCCCACTGATGGTGTGCATCCGGAGTCCATCCGAAGCCAAGCAGAGAAGCATCCAGAAGACCAAGGATCACTACAACAAGAAGAACACTTGGCGGCAGCCTTGAAACCAGAAGAAGCACTACGACAAGGTCAACGGCTCTACGGATGGCAGAACCACCCTGTGAATCCGTCAAGACAATTAGGGGGGGCAAGACAATTTTGACCGTGAAAGTTAATTTTTACCGTGGGCAGTTTTTTACCATTGCCATTGCCGTTGCCGTTGCCGCGAAAAGTTAACTTTTCAACGGGGAAGTTGCCGTGGCTGTTGCCGTGGCTGTTGCCGTGGCTGTTGCCGTGGCTGTGTGCCAAGGTGCAATAGTTTCGCAGCAATTGCTTCCAAACTACTGCGAAATTATCTCCAGCGCGGTAGTTACGTCCAAACTACTGCCAAACTACTGCGGAATTAGCTCCAGCGCAGTAGTTTCGCAGCAATTACTTGCAAAATTGCCGTTGCCGTTGCCGCCGTGTTTTTTTTGCCGTTGCCGTTGCCGTGAAAAGTTTATTTTGCAAGTCAATTAAGAAGTCACTAATTGCCGCGAAATGGGAATTGCCGTGAAAGTTAATTTTTACCGTGGGACCCTCTAATTGTCTTGACGGGCAAGATCATGAATCCTGGGTGGACTATTCCGTAACCGTATCGGGTATAGCGGCTACCAGGACAAGAAATGGCAACGCTGAGAGAGCACGTTATAGCCTCCTCAGGCAAGCACGAAACCCAATTTCGACACCCGAAAACATACTACGTCACTGAGTTTTTTCCATTGACATCATCGACGACAAGACTTTTTTGCGACATCAACCTCGTCGTCTATATGACTGTTTTCATGCAGCGAGAGAAGTGATAGTTTCGCAGGACAATTTTGTCCTCCGATTTCAGCAAGCATCAGTCAAGAGAGATGCAACATTCTAGACACGACTAGGTTTTTTCGCTTTGCAATCATGTGTGTGACTTCGATGTCAACTTGCGTTGCGCGCTTGTATGTACTTGTCATTTGCTGTTCGAACAAAATCCGATCACATTCTCAAGGCGGCCTCAGCGATTTGAATTTTAATCCCTCGTAAATCTATGTGAAAGGGCTACGGGACAAAAGGCCAAGTGTTCAGTTTGGTGTGGAATATCAAAAGAAAATTGTGTTTTGTGTTTGCTATTGCTTCGCATTACACCGTTGATCTTTCCACAACCATTTTGGCTCGATGCCCTTCTTCTTTGTTCTTTTCACACCACGCATGTGAATCCGCATCAGAGAGAAAGAGCCTTGCAGCAAGCTCGCAGGGGCAACCGCAACATACCTATTACCCAGAGACATCCGACACGCGCTAGTCGCAAAACGTGTCAAATATCATGGGGCTGGCCCGTTTCACTTGAGACATTTGCTGCCACCCACAGGCGTGCCAAGTTTTTGAGTTTTCGTCTGACTTGCAAACAATCGCAGTTCAGTGGCCGCATTTTATCCTTTTGCCACTGCTCTCCCATTGAAAACGATTCAAAGAGGCGTTCCTTTCTTTACACAGCTGGGCAGGCTTGAGTTTTGAGCAGCTGGAAGAGTGCAGCGTCGAGCCGTGGGATTGCGCGGAGGGCACGGATACTTCCACGGCAGCGCTGCAGATGATCAATCTCAACGGCGCCACCGCATGCTCCCTTTCCGAGATCAAGCGCCTGGACCTTGCAACGGGGAGCTACACCCCAGTTTCTTGGGCTTAAGGAGTGACCGGACTTGTTTTTCAACCTTAGGAACATCGCTTGTTTACCCGTGTGTCTTTTTGTCCCCGGTAAGGTCAGGCACGATTGGTTCGGCAAAAGTCGACGCAGCCCCATGTTATTTGGCGGCCTTCTTCAACTCCATGTTTTGCGTTAAGAAAATGATGAATTGCCGTTCGGATCACATTGCAGGTCTGTCAGTTCACGCAGGGCCACTGCTTCAACGCCTGCGGCGTCAACCCCGCAGACTCCAAGATCTACTGTGCCGCTTGGGGCCCTGCCTTGAACATCTCCAGGATTGGGAATCAATTGCTGAACAACTCGGGCCAATCACAGTCGGGGGTGCGGGGGCAGGGCTTGGTTTTGCAGAGACTTGACCTTTATGCCATCGCATGTTTCACATATCACTCGGGCAGGTGCTTCTTAGTCTCAGTAGGTACTGTTAGCCTTGCAGAGAAAAGACAGTTGCTTGTGCTCACCCAGCACGCCGAAAAACAAGGACGCATCATCCGTTCTGAAATGTGTCCCGGGATGGCGTGATCCGTGACAGTTGTTGGGCGCATCAAACACGATTTTTCAGACCAGCAAACGGGGAAAGTTGTCACACAGAGATCAGCGAACAGGTGGTTCTGCGACAGTGGAAAATGCCTTGACTTTCCTTTATGCGATCTGCGGGACCCTCATTTTGGGCTTTGCTGTGCTGTGCTCTTCCTGAAGGTTACGAGTCTGCACAGGATTGCCCTTCTGATCTCTCTTCAGCCAGTCGTCATGGAGTTGGAATGAAAGGAGCTGAGGTTGTAAACCCGGCAAGCCTTTCAGCCGGTTGACATTTCAGCCATCGACAAGAAGTGGTCCAAGACGGACCTTGGATGACAACGAACCACCAGGCTTGGACATCAACCACCTTTGCACTTTGGGGGAATGGCAGCGGGAAGGTTTGCAATCCAGCGCCTTACAGTGGGCCAAGTCCCTTGTTAACACGGCAAACACAAAGTTCACTTCTGCCAACGCAGAATCATCTCGGTCATTTGGACCTTGCGTCTGAAACAACGCACGACGCAGCGTTGCAGGAAGCCTGGCCTTCAGCGCTACGCTTCATGCCGGGCCTCCATCTTCTCTTTTTTCAGGGCTGGTCAGCGAAATGGGCGGCGCGTGCGGCGCCGCCTCAACAGCTGTCTTGTATATGGGAATGGGCAGCCGCCTTCCTCCAGTCTTCAAGTACAGCTGGTTCTCCACAATGTTCCGCGTCAAGCAGTAGTACACCCCTGGCTGATCTGATCAGGGTTGGCTGGATGGCCTTCTTCCACTCTAGCTGGTGTGAACAAAAGGGCTTTCGTGTGTGCGTGAGCTTGTCTTCTTCTCATCAAGATGCCAGTGATCCTGTTTTGTAGAACCAACAGTAGTGATTGGAGTTGTTGCTTCCTTCGGCTTTGGCGCTCACAGTCTCTGTCGCTCATGCCCAAGAGGTGGAAACTTTCTGCTGTTATCATTGTCGTCCAGAACGCGTGGCTGAGGCCCTTGGTTGCAGGAAAAGCATACATACTTATACATATCGGCCGGCCCCGCGCATGCAGCCGCCGGTCTGGAACAGCTCCATCGACCTATTGGACAGCTGCGGAACTTGCGCACCACAGAGCACACTCTCAGTGTGGAGAACGTCGTCAATCAGCTCTAGAATCAAGCATGGTTTGACTCGGGATCTTCTTTTCCCTCCATCGTTGTAAGCTCAGCAATTCTTAAAGTTCCTAGAGGAAGCCGCAAACTTCCTAAACGACTGTCCCATTCGCAATGCCCGCATTGTGTGCCGCCAGCACGTTGCTCGGGATTTACGTGACCGCAAGGTGCTGCCCAACCCTCGTCTTCGTGGCGATGTTGTTCTTGTTTCATAGGGGGCGCACTCCAGTATAGACTGCGCGCCTGGAACGTCATTCCGATTGTGTCACCCATCTTCGGGCTGATTCGGTACTCGAAGTCCCAATGCCCAAGCGTAGCTGGATGCGCCATGACTTGAAGTATGTTTTTTAGTTGACGGCTAGGATCTCACATGAGTTCTCTCAAGATGAGTTCACCTTCCACCCTTGCCAGAATTCGGCCCTCAATGTGTCTTCAGTGCTCATCATGTAATCCGAACCACGCACCGGTGGTAACCGTATAGGTCATGATTAGCCTTCAGTTCTGCGCAGATCTATTCAGGCGCATCATCGGAGTAGGCTTGTTTTATCTTTCTGGAACAACACCGCAGTCCGTGAAACTTCTTTGGAACCTTTCCCCAGGGCTGCCCCATAGCTTTTGCAGAACCTGGAAAACCACGGAACCTTGCAGAAGATTTCTGGAACCCTTGTGGAACCTTGTGGAGCCTTGTGGAATCCTTGTGGAATCCTTGCGGAACTCTGTGGAACGTTGTGAAACCTCAGGCCCGGACTAGCCCTCGCAGAAATTCGTGGAACCCTGAAACCCTCATGGAACCTTACCTCCACCCGCGCAGCTCTCGCAGAACCTTGTGGAACCCTGCTGGAACCCTGGTGGTGGAACCTCATGGAACCTTACCTTGCAGAACCTGGCGGAGCCTTTGCAGATGGTGGAACTGTGGTGGAACCCGCGGACCACCCCGTGAGACCCCAAAGCCTTCAGCTGTCGGGGAATAAAAAACCTGCATGGACCTTTACCCCAGAAACAGGAAGGAGTAAAGGCCGGCATTTACTAGGAGCTGGCACTCCTGCGCCCTGCATTTGCATGACAGCTATGGCTCAGGCAAGGGCAGACCGGCAAGGGCAAAAAAGATCAAAACCGTAGCCGCGAGAAAATGTGATCTCGAGATCAAAGCAAAGGCGGCCGACTATGTGGATGATGGCTTCCAAGATAATGAGGAATTCTCAGCAGCGTCCGGCTCCAGAAGCGTAGCCGTTGTTGGAGGCAGGGGCCAGGAATTCACGGGGCGGGGCCGCGTGTGCCAGGCTGGGCTTCAGCCAGCGGACTCGCGTCAGATAGCTTTCGCTTAAGATGTGGGGTGCATCCTAGTTCATTCGAGAAACACCATCCCTGTTGGCTCCGAAATATCAAGAGGATTATTGCAACGCAAATGCCGTCCTGCTTTGTCGCTGGGATTCAACAAAGTCCGCCCAGTAGTTCAAGTCAAGCCGAACCACGCGGTGATTTGCATAAAGCATACACTGCAGCTCCAGCGCAGACCTCCACAAACAGCGCTCCTGCAGGTCCAGGCAGCGCGGTCTCTGAACCCGTCATGGATGTACTTAGCGAGCCGAAAGGGTTTCAAAGGATCCGCGGCGGGCAAACAGGATGGGACATGTCAAACGTCACGTGTGCAGTCTCCTGCAAGCTCAGCTTCGTGTGAAAGTGGAGCAGGATCACCACCACCAGCAGGACGGATTGAAGGGAAAGAACGCACGTTTGTCATGTGGCTCTAAACCAAGCTGCAACGCACGATGTTCGCCATGCGCCCAAACCCTGCGTGCGCAACACAGAACCGTACGTTCCACACGCGGGTTTGAACTCGCGATCGGTATGCACGTATGCATTGAGCTTTCACATCCATGCCTGCGTGTGAAAAATGGACAAAACGCAGCGTGGGCGCAAGCGAATTCTGTGCGCCATCCAAATCGGTCAGCGCGCATGCTATTCTACAACACGTGCCTGTCTTCATGCTTGCGCAAATCGCAACTCCTTCTTGTTCGCAGGACTCTTCCCTTTTCCTTCACCTTTGCCTGTCTTGTGATCCTTAGCCTTGCCTTTGGTAGCACGGGTGTTGATTTTCGGCCTCTTTCAGATTCCTCGGTGGCTTGGCAGAAGCAGCGTGTTCTCGAACTGCATCATGCTCTTGACGGACTTCTAACTGGACTCCTAGTTTTCACACACGCGCTCCTCTCTGTCAACCCTGCGTGGTCGGTTGATATGCTTCCACAAGAACCAGCGCAACTTGTCCGCATGCGACGAACGTTTGCAGACCATACTCCTCCTTGATCTTCTTGCGCAGGATTGACTAAACTATCATATCACCGCACAATGCTCTCACGAGCTTTGATGAGCTTGCGTTGCCTCTGCCGTGAAGAGCGCTGTCCAACGTTGGTAGTTGTCAGCATGGCCCGCAGCGCGGTGGGCAGCCTGGTTTGAAGAGTAGCATGCCTGTCACCGTCGGAGTGAGACAGTCCATCATGATCTGACGCAGCCAACCACATGTGCCAGGATTCAGTGCGCGGATCGATCCTCCCGCGGTCATCGCAACTTCTGCTTCTTCCGCTTTGATTTTCGTGATGACGATCGTCTTCCTCATTCTTCCTCCTCAAAATCCTCGTCGTAGTCAGGGTCATCATCATCTGCCATAATCGTGATTGAGCCCACTGACATGTAACATCGACAGATGTGCTTCTGTCAACGGATCAATAGCGACCCCGGACCCAGAATATGATCATATCAATATATATTGCCCACCGGAACCAATCCAATTCAATTAATTAGTTACAACATTTTGGGCCGCAAACAGTAAAAGGATCCGAACATGACGGTGAATTTGCCAACAGAAAGCCTGAGACGCAGTGGCTGGTGGGATGGCAGGACACAAAGGAATTTGCTGACTCGTGGCGGGTCACAAAGGACGCGTGTGAGCAGCAGTAGCTGGTGAGACATTTGATTGATGGCAGGGTACAAGGGAACCGTATATGAGCCGAACCAAGCGCGGCGAGTTTGTTCTGCAGCCTCTGCCACGCCGCGTGGCCTCGTGTGTGTAGGCCGGCGTGGCCGTGGTGCAACTGCCTTTCTGAAAGTGTGCGTGACACGAACGCACTCAACAACAACGACAGACATGGGCATTCAATACCGCCGACAAAGTAAGCCGAAAACTTGGACTTCACCCGGGGTATTGCCCAAAGACGACAAGTAACAAGCGAGGAAGAGACCGAAGCTCAACTCTGGAAGACCATTGGGCAGAATAGCTGTTTGCCGCAGCCAAGACGCTTGGACGGAACAAGGACTGCTGCTGATAGGGCAATTGCCCTTGCGTACAACTGTCGTTATGTAGCTGCAGCTTCAATATTGCGCCGCTCATCAACTGGCACATGAGAAAAGACATTCAGTCGCCTCAGCGCGAAACTTCGCCAAGATCCGGAAGAGCAAGCAGTCTCAAGATGAACCTGACAAAGAATTCACAAACCGCCTGACCACCGCACGCTAATGGTTTCCCTTGCTTTTTCTAACTCTCCGTTTGCAAGTGCATTTTCCAGCAACACCACGCGTGACTTGTGCCGATGATCTTCATTTTCACCTCGAACGCTGCATTTGCCCAGAGTCCTATATATTTGCACGGCTCCTATCGATTTGCTGATGGCCCGAAGTATATTACACTGAGATATGTTGTGATGATGATACACATGTCACGCATGCTCTTCCTATACATGAAGATGACAACACGGCTGCTTTTGTTCCGCAATTGTGGATTTCCAAAGATTCTTTGAGAGGCCTACGTGCAGGGTATAATGTTGTCCTCGCCCGACAGCGCAAGTTCAAGTTACTGCTAGTGGTCGGCGCGCATCGCCGTGGCAGTCACACCAGATCAGACCTTCTCAATCCAGATGACTCCAGCGCAAACACCAACTACCCAAACTTTCTCACCAGAATGCCAAGAGTTTGTCAGAAGCGGTTGTCTTCCCGAGTTAACAAGAACATTTGGACACCTCCAGGTACACCCCTTCTATGTCGAGAAAAGCCCCCAGGAGCTTCAGGAGGGTTTCACCCGCTTCAAACGAGTTGCTGAGAAGTGAACGCACCGCCGGCGAGACCCCCTTGAAGTATGTGGGTCCGAAGAAAAAGGTTATTCCCGACATCCCGACATGGAGAATCTCAAAATGGAACAGGTGAGTCAGCGCGGGAAATCCAATCAAATTTTGCAGGCACCAAGGAAAGCACTAAGGGTGACAATTTCGGCATCATCATGCGCTGTGCCAGGATCGCTGGGCCCTTCTTCAACCCCCCCAAGCCCATCCATGAACGCAAGGGCAGCAGAAAATTCAATCACACACAGAGTGGCTGAACGTCCGGACGTCCAGCTGAAAGAAATGTGTGCCTGTTTGTTCTTGGTTCTGCAGAGACCTTCTTCATGCTATCGCATGTTCATGTTTTATTGCATAACAGCCGCTTGTGCTCACCGGATAGAGTTTAGGCCAAACTTCCTCAACATTCAACACCTCATTCTTCCATATCGTTTGCGTAGACGGCAACAGTCGGGGCTGTGTCCCTCCAAAGTTATTTGCCCCATACACAGGCCACATAATTGTTTGTCTACCGAGGGCCCCCCGAAATTGAACAGGCGCGTCTTATTCTCAGGACCGACGACACCAGAGCAATGGTAAGGGTGGAGTGCCCCTTGCCGAATCAAGATGGGCCAGGAGTCGGAAAGGTGTGCGTGCTTGGGGAAACATGGCTTGCTTAGCATTCTTCCTCAACTTTTACCGTCTGGCTAACTCTTCAGCCAGCAACAAGTTGATTTTTTTGGTCTGCCAAGGAGACTGGGCGAACATTCTCAGCAGGCTTTGGCACTGACGGCAACTACTTGTACCTGTTGAATTCAAATGCATATCTGGTGGGGAACTTGAATGTGACACCAGGTTACACCACTCAACCTGGCACAGATTTGCGTGGCACTTTGCTCCGTCAGTTTCAATTCAACCCGGCTGACTTGGTTATCATTGAAGCAGATCTTGATGGTCAGGGCAAGGCAGAGTGGGCTGTCGGCTGCGCAGGGGACGACGTCTATATTGAATCGCTCAATACTACCGAGCAATACCGAATTGCCATGACTGGGAGCAGGCTGCCGGCGGCGAGTGGGCTTTCCGGCGCGCAGTGGTCGTTTGACAACAGGGTCTATTGCGCCTACAACGCCGACACTGATGGTGTGTTCGAGATTGAGCTTGACCAGATAGACATTGATTCGCGCACTGTTCCAGTCAGGGAGGTAAGTGCCTCAGAGACAACAGGTTCAAACGATGGACTGAATTGCATCAACGCGCAAAGCCCCTTCCCCAACTCCACAATACCTCCACCAACGACCACAACAACGACAACCACAACAACAACGACAACAACCACGACAACAACCACAAGCACAACTACAACAACGACGACAACAACAACAACCACGACAACCACAACTACAACGACAACTACAACCACCACCACAACGACAACCACAACAACCACAACTACAACGACGACGACAACCACAACAACAACCACGACGACGACAACAACCACCACCACCACAACCACCACAACCACAACCACGACAACCACCACCACAACAACGACAACTACAACGACGACGACGACAACAACCACAACCACAGCTACCACAACCACAACTACGACAACATCCACAACCACAACTACAACAACAACAACGACAACCACGACAACCACGACAACAACAACCACCACAACAACGACAACTACAACGACGACGACAACTACAACGACAACTACAACCACCACCACAACGACAACGACAACAACGACCACCACAACTACAACAACGACAACCACGACCACCACCACCACAACCACAACCACCACGACAACCACCACCACAACGACAACGACAACAACGACCACCACAACTACAACAACGACAACAACGACAACTACAACGACGACGACAACAACAACCACCACCACAACCACAACCACGACAACCACCACCACAACAACGACAACTACAACGACGACGACAACAACCACAACCACAACTACCACAACCACAACTACGACAACATCCACAACCACAACTACAACAACAACAACAACGACAACCACGACAACCACGACGACAACAACCACCACAACAACGACAACTACAACGACGACCACAACTACAACGACAACTACAACCACCACCACAACGACAACGACAACAACGACCACCACAACTACAACAACGACAACCACGACCACCACCACCACAACCACAACCACCACGACAACCACCACCACAACGACAACGACAACAACGACCACCACAACTACAACAACGACAACAACGACAACTACAACGACGACGACGACAACCACAACCACAACTACGACAACAACCACAACCACAACTACAACAACGACAACAACGACAACAACGACAACCACAACAACAACAACGACAACAACGACAACTACAACCACAACCACAACAACGACAACCACAACAACAACAACGACAACAACGACAACCACAACAACAACAACGACAACAACGACAACTACAACCACAACCACAACAACGACAACAACGACAACCACAACAACAACAACAACGACAACAACGACAACAACGACAACAACAACCACCACCACAACAACGACAACCACGACAACTACAACCACCACAACAACGACAACAACAACGACAACCACAACGACGACGACAACCACAACCACAACCACAACTACGACAACAACCACAACCACAACTACAACAACAACAACTACGACAACCACGACAACCACAACGACAACCACCACCACAACAACGACGACCACGACAACTACAACCACCACAACAACGACAACAACAACGACAACTACAACGACGACGACAACTACAACGACAACTACAACCACCACCACAACGACAACGACAACAACGACCACCACAACTACAACAACGACAACCACGACCACCACCACCACCACAACCACAACCACCACGACAACCACCACCACAACGACAACGACAACAACGACCACCACAACTACAACAACGACAACAACGACAACTACAACGACGACGACGACAACAACCACCACCACAACCACAACCACGACAACCACCACCACAACAACGACAACTACAACGACGACGACAACAACCACAACCACAACTACCACAACCACAACTACGACAACATCCACAACCACAACTACAACAACAACAACAACGACAACCACGACAACCACGACGACAACAACCACCACAACAACGACAACTACAACGACGACCACAACTACAACGACAACTACAACCACCACCACAACGACAACGACAACAACGACCACCACAACTACAACAACGACAACCACGACCACCACCACCACCACAACCACAACCACCACGACAACCACCACCACAACGACAACGACAACAACGACCACCACAACTACAACAACGACAACAACGACAACTACAACGACGACGACGACAACCACAACCACAACTACGACAACAACCACAACCACAACTACAACAACGACAACAACGACAACAACGACAACCACAACAACAACAACGACAACAACGACAACTACAACCACAACCACAACAACGACAACCACAACAACAACAACGACAACAACGACAACCACAACAACAACAACGACAACAACGACAACTACAACCACAACCACAACAACGACAACAACGACCACCACAACAACAACACCGACAACAACGACAACGACGACAACAACAACCACCACCACAACAACGACAACCACGACAACTACAACCACCACAACAACGACAACAACAACGACAACCACAACGACGACGACCACAACCACAACCACAACTACGACAACAACCACAACCACAACTACAACAACAACAACTACGACAACCACGACAACCACAACGACAACCACCACCACAACAACGACGACCACGACAACCACCACAACAACGACAACAACGACAACCACCACTACAACAACAACTACAACCACCACAACAACAACGACAACAACGACCACCACAACTACAACAACGACAACCACCACCAGCACCACAACCACAACCACCACGACAACCACCACCACAACGACAACGACAACAACAACAACCACAACTACAACGACAACTACAACCACCACCACAACGACAACGACAAGCACGACCACGACCACCACCACCACAACAACAACAACAACCACAACCACAACTACAACGACAACTACGACCACCACCACAACGACAACGACAACGACGACAACTACAACGACGACGACGACAACAACCACGACCACCACAACTACGACAACAACCACAACTACAACTACAACAACGACAACAACCACGACCACGACCACCACCACGACCACAACAACGGCAACAACGACCACCACAACAACGACAACAACAACGACAACCACAACGACAACAACGACGACAACAACAACCACGACCACAACAACGAGCACCACGACAACTACAACCACCACAACAACGACAACAACAACGACAACCACAACTACAACAACGACTACAACCACAACTACAACGACAACTACAACCACCACCACAACGACAACGACAACAACGACCCCCACAACTACAACAACGACAACCACGACGACCACCACCACCACCACAACCACAACCACCACGACAACCACCACCACAACGACAACGACGACAGCGACCACCACAACTACAACGACAACTACAACTACAACCACCACAACAACTACAACAACAACTACGACAACAACCACAACCGCAACTACAACCACCACCACAACGACAACGACAACAACGACCACCACAACTACGACAACCACGACCACCACCACAACAACGACAACTACAACGACGACCACAACTACAACGACAACTACAACCACCACCACAACAACAACAACGACAACAACGACCACCACAACTACCACAACGACAACCACCACCACCACCACAACCACAACCACCACGACAACCACCACCACAACGACAACGACAACAACGACCACCACAACTACAACAACGACAACAACGACAACTACAACGACGACGACGACAACCACAACCACAACCACAACTACGACAACAACCACAACCACAACTACAACAACGGCAACAACGACAACCACAACTACAACAACAACGACAACTACGACAACTACAACCACAACCACAACAACGACAACAACGACAACAACAACAACCACAACAACAACAACGACGACAACAACAACCACCACGACAACAACGACAACCGCGACAACTACAACCACCACAACAACGACAACTACAACGATAACCACAACTACAACAACAACTACAACCACAACTACAACAACCGCAACAACGACAACTACAACGACGACGACGACAACCACAACCACGACCACGATAACAACCACAGCCACAACTACAACAACAACGACAACAACGACAACCACGACAACCACAACGACAACCACCACCACAACAACGACAACCACGACAACCACAACTATAACTACGACAACAACCACAACTACAACAACGACAACAACGACAACCACGACAACCACCACCACAACAACGACAACGACGACAACTACAACCACCACAAACACGACAACTACAACGACAACCACAACGACAACGACAACAACGACCACCACAACTACGACAACCACGACCACGACCACCACCACAACTACGACAACTACAACGACGACCGCAACTACAACGACAACTACAACCACCACCACAACGACAACCACGACCACGACCACCACCACCACCACAACAACAACAACCACAACCACAACCACAACTACAACGACAACTACAACCACCATCACAACGACAACGACAACGACGACAACTACAACGACGACGGCAACAACCACAACCACCACAACTACGACAACAACCACAGCTACAACTACAACAACAACGACAACCACGACAACTACAACCACCACAACAACGACAACGACAACGTCGACAACTACAACCACCACCACAACGACAACGACAAGCACGACCACGACCACCACCACAACAACGACCACAACAACGACAACCATAACTACAACAACAACTAGGACCACCACCACAACAACAACGACGACGACGACAACAACCACAACCACAACCACCACAACTACGACAACAACCACAACGACAACCACAACAACAACGACAACAACGACAACCACGACCACGACCATCACCACAACAACAACTACAACAACAACTACAACGACGACGACAACCGCAACTACAACTACCACGACCACAACTACGACAACAACCACAACCACAACTGCAACAGCAACAACGACAACTACAACCACCACCACAACGACAACTACAACGACGACGACAACTACAACGACAACTACAACCACCACCACAACGACAACGACAACAACGACCACCACATCTACAACAACGACAACCACGACCACCACCACCACCACAACCACAACCACCACGACAACCACCACCACCACAACGACAACGACAACAACGACCACCACTACAACAACGACAACAACGACAACCACGACAACTACAACCACCGCAACAACGACAACGACAACGACGACAACTACAACCACCACAACAACGACAACAACAACGACAACCACAACTACAACGACAACTACAACAACCACCTCAACGACAACAACAACAACAACCACGACCCTCAGTTCGACAGGTTTTGACCCCGGCACCAGCACCAGCACCAGTCCAATAAAGCCTTACTACTCCAGGTATCGCTATCAACGACGGCACCGGCGTAACCGCAAATACCGCAAATACCGCAAATACGACGCATACAGTGACTACCATCACTACAGCAAGTACTACGCAGACAGTTTGAGCCAGAACTTTGCAGAGTGAGGTCGCTGCGGGCTTTAGAAGCGTTTGCTGTGGCATTGCTGGGCCGGTTCCTGCTTGCTAGATTTGGCTTCATATCGCGAGCGTCGACAAAGCTAGGATGTTCCAGCCAAAAAAGAAAGGCGCAGGAACCTTCATACACAAAGTGTCAAGCGAGTTTGTGGTTCGTTTGCTTGAATTCAAGGAACACAGAGCAGCTGAGAACGAAGGCAGGGGAAGCTGCATGTTTTCTCTGGCGGCATTGTGCTCTGCAAGAGGAGGAAAGGGCGAAATCATTAATAGGTTGGGGAAAGCTGGTTTAAACGTGAAGCAAACTGCGTTTCGGGCAAAAAGAGAAACACGGGGAACCCTTAAAAAAGAAGTGTTTGACGCTCCAAGTCAAGCTGGGGAACAGGGAGTAGGAAGTGAAGCGAAGAAAATCGCATAGCGTTTCGTTGACTTTCTTTGGCCACGGGCCCCAGTACTTGTTTTGCAGCGATCTGAGAGCTCAGGTTTTGGTGGGACTCAGTTTCTGGTTGTATTTGTTTCTGTTGGCGGGAGTGAAAAGGGTGAAGCGAGGGCGTCTACAGCAAAGCGTTTGTTGCTTCCATGTTTGAAAGGTTGTTGGCTTCATGTTGCTCAAACAACTCGCATGCCGGTTACACGACGACTACCAAGACTGTTTTGCTGCCAAAACTGCGAATGACAAACACATTCGAACCCACACAACAACGCAACAAACCACGAGAAGCTAACCCTGAATACAACTGGCCCTTGGAAGCACGTCAGTCAAGTTTCAAAACTCACCAACTTCAAAACTAACGCTTTTGACGCCCTCCACATGGCACCACATGGCACACCAAGCGGTCGACACTCGTCGGCAGAGGCAGCCGGAGACAAGGAACAGAAGGGCAACTAACCAAATTGAGATATTCCAGCCTGCGAGCTGAGTTGTTTTGCCCAATCACTTGGCACTTTAGCGGCGCAGTGGCCCAGTTTCTAATCTCCTTAATGCTCTTTCGCGGGCAGTGGAAGCATACCTGCTGCACCAAGTGGACACGTGCGAGAGACTGTTCGGCCTCTCAGCGCAGTGAAGCGGTCGTTGATCCTTGCAGATCAGTTCATTTTTTCCGTACGCGGGTAGAGAAAATCCTGCGCGGGCAGATGGTTGAGCCGAAGATTCGGATCGGCGCTGGAAAAACAGAGAGTTCCTCGGTCAAAGGAATTTCAGACGCTTCACCCGCGAGCACTCTCGCCAGTGCGTCTCTACATATATCAGAAAGTGCACACATACACATATACACATATTTTTAATAGACGCTTTTATTTTCCGCAGATAGCTGAAAGCTATATAGGGGTTCTAACTTCTAGTCATGAGGGGAAAGTGATTTGCGAGATTGACGGCAGGGTGCTAGGGGGGCATGCAGTTTGGGGGGCTGGTTGATGTGGGCCCAGCCGTGTGAGATTGATGGCAGGGTGCTACAAAACATGCGCTGTACGGTGCTGGTGCAGGTGCTGTTTGAGGTGCTGGTGACAGTGTGCAGTTTGAGGTTCTGGTGACGGTGTGGGTGCATGTTTGCGAGGGGCATGCAGTTTGGGGTGCTGTTTGGTTGTCACAAGGTGCCGCAGTTGTTACTGGCTGTGCTTGCTTGGCGACGCAGTCAGGGTGCTGGTCAGGGTGCCGCTGAAATGTCCCATGCTATTTGGGTCTATGGCGGTGTAAACATACACATATATTTATGTGTATATATATATATATTTGTTTATACACCCGCAAGACGGATGGTTCGACGTCACTCATCAACGCATTTCGCAGTACCGTAAACGCGCCGTGCCTCTGGGATTTGCCTGCTGTCGGCTGTGCCAATGGGAAATGTTGGGCCACTCGCGGGCGACCTTCCGGGAGCGGGGTGGTGGGGGGGAGAGGCGGGGGTAATTACGTTCACTGTAGACGTTAGACGAGCCTATGCCAGGCTCTCCTTGTTGTATCGCAGCAGACGTTCAAACGTGCTCAGACGTACTCGCAGACGTGCAGACGCACTCTGTCTTGCGCGGTAAACAGACTATAAATGTATATACACACAATATCCAAAAATAGTTGATGTGTGTACACACGCATGCAACAGATGTCTTGCTGAGTCTTGATCTGATATTTTGTGTGGATTCTTGATTCTTCTGCGACATAATCTATGGAGGTACTTTTTGACTGTGGGGAGTTTTGGCTGACAGCGTAGGCTCATGACAGTGCAGGAGGCCGCATCTTTGTCGTTTGTGATCTTGTTGCGGTCGATAAGACGCACAGGCTTCCTGGCTGCGTACCCAGTTTTGCACTTCTGTTGCCCGCATTGCTCGGCTGGGCCAAGCTTTCCATGTAGATGGCTGCCACTAGGTGCTGGTGGACCGACGCCGGACCATCCGTCATGGGCGTGTAGAAAAATATATATATATACATATTTATGTTTATGCGCAATGGTTTGCATACGTTTGACCCTCCACGCGGGTACGCGATTTTTGTGCGCACATCTGCGCGTCACACGCAAGTACATTTTCTGAACAGACGCCAAAGTGAGAAGCCCTTGCCGCCCAAGCCAGCCCTCCTCTTCCAACGAGTCTTCTGTAAAAAGGGTGTGTGTTTGGGAGGTGGTTGGGGTGCAGCGGCCAGGTGTGTGTTTGTGTGGGTGTTTCTTTGCGATTGTGTTTGCACTTTGTGTGTCTGTGTGCGGGCGCGGGGGGGTGTGCGTGAGGGGTGTGTGTGTGTGAGTATTTGTGTGATAATGTGTGTGTGTGTGTGATAATGTGTGTGTGTGTGTGTGTGTGTGTGTGTGTGTCTGTGTGTGTCTGTGTGTGTCTGTGTGTGTCTGTGTGTGTCTGTGTGTGTCTGTGTGTGTCTGTGTGTGTCTGTGTGTGTCTGTGTGTGTCTGTGTGTGTCTGTGTGTGTCTGTGTGTGTCTGTGTGTGTCTGTGTGTGTCTGTGTGTGTGTCTGTGTGTGTCTGTGTGTGTCTGTGTGTGTCTGTGTGTGTCTGTGTGTGTCTGTGTGTGTCTGTGTGTGTCTGTGTGTGTCTGTGTGTGTCTGTGTGTGTCTGTGTGTGTCTGTGTGTGTCTGTGTGTGTCTGTGTGTGTCTGTGTGTGTCTGTGTGTGTCTGTGTGTGTCTGTGTGTGTGTGTCTGTGTGTGTCTGTGTGTGTCTGTGTGTGTCTCTGTGTGTGTGTGTCTGTGTGTGTCTGTGTGTGTCTGTGTGTGTCTGTGTGTGTCTGTGTGTGTCTGTGTGTGTCTGTGTGTGTCTGTGTGTGTCTGTGTGTGTCTGTGTGTGTCTGTGTGTGTCTGTGTGTCTGTGTGTGTCTGTGTGTGTCTGTGTGTGTCTGTGTGTGTCTGTGTGTGTCTGTGTGTGTCTGTGTGTGTCTGTGTGTGTCTGTGTGTGTGTGTGTGTGTGTGTGTCTCTGTGTGTCTGTGTGTGTGTGTGTGTCTGTGTGTGTCTGTGTGTGTCTGTGTGTGTCTGTGTGTGTCTGTGTGTGTCTGTGTGTGTCTGTGTGTGTCTGTGTGTGTCTGTGTGTGTCTGTGTGTGTCTGTGTGTGTCTGTGTGTGTCTGTGTGTGTCTGTGTGTGTCTGTGTGTGTCTGTGTGTGTCTGTGTGTGTCTGTGTGTCTGTGTGTCTGTGTGTGTGTGTCTGTGTGTGTCTGTGCGTGTCTGTGTGTGTCTGTGTGTGTCTGTGTGTGTCTGTGTGTGTGTGTGTGTTTGTGTGTGTGCGTGTTTGTTGTATTTGTGTGTGTGTGCGGTGTGCGTGAGGGGTGTGTGTGTGTGAGTGTTTGTGTGATAATGTGTGTGTGTGTGTGATAATGTGTGTGTGTGTGTGTGTGCGCGTGAGGTGTGCGCGTGTGTGTGCGGTGAGTCACTGACCTTTTTGCCCAAGCTGGCTGTGACATGCGCTTTACTCAGTGCGGAAGACCCGCTGGCAATGAAAGCTTTGACGTCGGTTGCGGTTGACCTGGCTTCTTGTACCTCGCAGGCTTGCCTGCGACTGTCCGCTGCTGTTTGTAATTACTGTTCGCAAATGGAGCCTGCGCGCTCAGAGATGGCACGCTCACTGCCTTCCGGACACAAAGCATTGCCACGCATTGGGATTTTTAATTTTCGAATAAAGAGAAGTTCTGTTTTTGGATCGGCTTTTTTTTTGTACTGCAGATTGGTTCGAATGTATAGGGTCTGTATATGTGTTGTTTAAAGATGTTTTGATATGATGCATGTAGTTTTGTGAGTAGATTGCATAATATTGTGCTTCTAAATGGCATTCGCAAGTTTTTGAGTATAAAATGTTTTTTGTCACCCAAAAGCCTCTTCAGGGGCAAGGGCCGCTTTTTGGCAAGGGCCGTTTTTTGGGGCTTTGTCGGTGGTTGTCCTTGAGTCCGGGGCCATTGAGGAGATCGTGTTGATCCGCTTGCCCAGAGGCTCAGTGTTCTTTGCCGGAGCCAAGAGAGCTCTTGAGTTCAATCGCGCGAGTGTCCGAAGAGTGAGAACCCCGATCAACACCAAAGTGAAGTTTTGAACACTCTCCCATCAATCAACCAGGCGTTGATTACTCCAGGGTGGTCGGTAAGTGGGATGGGTCTCGCTTTGAGCTGAAGCAAACGAGTCGGAAACATGTTTGTTGTGTTTTGATAGACCACCCCAGGAAGAAGGGATTCATTTTCCCTTTGAAACCACCTCAAAATTACCCAACGACCGAGGCGGCATCCCAATTTGGTGCTCTTTGTGAGTGCGTCTACCAAAGTCTGGGCCCTGGCACACTGGGAGGGGCAAATTGGTTTAAACCCTTTGACCCTACAAAGCCCAAAGGTGGTGGGTGCTTCAACGTGTCTGAACGAGGGTCCCTTTTGGCCTGCACGCCGGACGCTTCCGTGGCCGGGCTGGTAGATATCACAAAGGCGAAGAACAGTCGACCCCGGACGGACAAGTGAAGGCTTCCTTTGGAAACTCCGTTTGGCTTCAAAGGGAAACATCAACATCGCGTCGCCATTTTGGGGGGTCCATGGGAACCCGACTGTTTGCCTGCGATGTGTGCCAACATGTGCAACGAGTTGCGCGGTTCGCCGTTGTTTTTGTTGGCAAGCTACACACCTGGATGTCCGGAGGCCGAGGCAGGAACTTCTTGCACCGTCGACAGGACCCCGCCTGTGCGTCCTGTGTGTTGGTCGCGGTGAGTTTGTTGGGCTCTAGCGCAGAGGTGCGTAAACTAGGCATGCTGAAGAAGTCTTGACACACCTTCGTGCTGAGACGAGATCAGTGGCCGCGGGTTCATGAGAATGCGCCCCTGAAAAGCTTTGGCGAATTGCATCATGTTCTCTCTTGCCAGCGAGCGGCGCTGCTGGTCTTTAAACTTTAAACTTTAACCCAGACAAAAGCCCAAACAAACATCCAGAGGTATAAGCCTCAAATGTTGGGGCGCCTCAAAGCCAAACCCCGCCAGCAGGACGCGGAGGTCCTGGTTGAAAGGCACGCTTGGGGCTAGGGCTGGTTATCAACTCTTGGGGAAACCAGACAACCATTGTAAAGCTTCTTTCTTGCGAGCTCACAAAATCTCGGAGTTTCTCACCACAACCACATGTTGCCAAAAAAGACGACCGACGGGGACCTTTTTGAGTGACCCAGAAGCTTCGATTGTGCAGATTCGGGCCAGAGAGTGAGCCAGGCGTAGCCAAATTGCATGGGTTGTCTGGCAGATCGGGCATCGTCGACAGGCAAGGCTTTCGAATGAGTTCTGAGACGGATACTATTTACCACAAGTCCAGGCTTATATATGTTGTTTCCAACATCCCATGGACCTTATGCCCAGGCGCGCAACTGGCCCTTGTTTGGCTCAAATCAAGGCCTGGCAATGAAAGCTCCACGAATTGCGTTGCCAAGTTTAATGACCAGGGACACGTGACATGGTCGTTATTGCAAAACACCTTGCCTGTACGCCTCCAGCAGGCGCTACTCACGCGTCGCTCTCGCACTTGTGCGCAATCGCGCGGAACCGCCTGCCCCAACCTGCGACGCGGACGTCGAATCGCTGCTTCCGATTGCAAAGCAGCCAAGAAGCGAACGCGGTGGCTTCCGATTGCCGAGGGGTCTCCAGGGCTTTTGAACCAAGCCAAGCTGAACAGATTTGATGGTGGTTTGGTGTTTGGCAAAGGCTTTACCAGACCATCGGTGCTCATCAACAGCTGGGACAAGGAGCAAATCACTGACAAGTTGGCGGTTGACATCAATCCAAGGTGCAAGCAAGTCACCAAGGTTCAAGCAAAACATCAAGGTTCAGGAGAGTTGAACATTCTTTGCAAGCCACGTTTGCTCATGTGTGAGGTGATGTTCTTCGACGTCCATGTGGTCAATCTGGTCAATGTCGTGAAGTTATGACGGTTCTCAACAACTATTTAAGTCAAGCCACGATGAAACTGTCGGGCTTTTTTGGACCGAATCTGTGTTTTGCTCAGTGCATCCCCTCGGTTTTTATCCCCAAAACACACTGAAAGAACCTGTTGTTGGGGGTCCGTGTTCTTACCTCGCTGGCATGCGAAAAGGGTACCTTTTTTGCAAGAGCCTGGAGGTGTCACTTCAATCAGGTAAATGTGTTACTTCAATGGATCAACTTGCGCGCGCGCATGCTCGTGTCCGTAGGGTTGCTTATCAGGTGAAAGCCTCACCTCTAGGTGGCCGGGAAATGACCTTGCCCTTCACCCATATTCCTCCTGTGCTTCCATGTTGGGCTTGTCAGAGATGTTTTTGCAAGCTGTCAGCAGACTCCTTGTCTGTCTTACCAAAAGTCGGTTGTGTGTTACGGGCGCACAGGAGTCGAGTTCACTTCACTCCCAGACGGGTGCTCTTTCGAGGTGTCAGTGTGCAACGGCCTGGACTGCGTCTATGTGAGTGCGGCGCGGTCATCGCGCAATGCCACGAAGCATGACAGATGATCTGCGCTGAAACAGGAGGCAGCTATGGCTCCCTTTTTCTACCCCTGCCTAATTCGCCTAAGTAGAGTGTGCGGAAGCAAACCACGCGCATTTTCCCCGAGCCAAACACGCAAACCAGAGCTCAAAAACATTCAAAACCATCCGCAAACCAACCCTAAACCATGTCGACTCCAAGGCCCAAACCCAAAACTATGGTGACCCTGTTCAAAAACCTCAACCATCCTCAACCCCAAACCAAGACATGCCAAGACCTTGGCCGGAAGCCGTGGTGACCCTTGACGTGTTGACCCTTCACGCCGCCAAAGCCCCCCAGAAGGCGCAAAATCGCATGATGAGAGCCACGGAATGCTGTAAACAAAATGTGTTTCGAAGCCCAGGGCTGAAACACAATCTAGACAACTGTACCATGTTACCCCGAAAAACGGAACATAAGGAAACGAACAGTGCTGCGGTGCACGGTGGCCACAGTGATTCACACATCAAATCAAGCTCCAAAGCTCAGCCACTTGAAAACTAAGGCTTTGGACGCATCGCACATGAAGTGGTCACGCAAATCCGGCTGTGGGCGGAACGGGAGGGACTTTTCCATGTCAAGTTGGGGTCGTGAGATTCGTGTCGGCGGATTTGCAGCAAAGACTGCACCCGCAAGCCAGATGAAGAGGCATGGTGTGCAGCATTTTGCTGGCCTGGCGTGTTCTAGGAAGGCTTGTGAACTTTCTTGATGAAGCGGGAGCGAGCTGGGCCGCGCAATGACGCGGGAGAGCTTTCACAGCGCTACTTTATGTGCTCAAGGAAAAGAAGGGCAACAGACGAGATTGGATTGATCCATGCAAGCTTGATCATGCATGGTTCAAAAGCAACTCTTGGTGTTCAGTGCATGAGCCAAGATCGGCTCTCCTGCAAAAACGCTCAACGTTCCTCGCAGTTGTGCGCACCAGCCACTTTCTTGTAGCCAAAGGAAACACAGACGCTTCACCCACGTGCACTCTCACGGGCGCGGTTTTGCCGTTTTACCTACATCATGTGTGTATATGTCTACAGACATATATTTTAACTATTTACTCACATATATATATATATATATGTATATATATATATATGGGTTTGTCCTTTTTTGGTTTGTTGAGTTGCTTCAAAAGGCAGAAGGTGGGACCTCCCCGAATCATACCCCCGAATCATACCCCCGAATCATACCCCGAATCATGCCCCCGAATCATACCCTTTAAAACGTCTGCTGCAAGATGCTACTGTTCTTCTACCGTTTTGTGTTGTTCACTGTCTCCACAACAACAACCACCAGCGCTACCCAATACTACCACTGCCACTGCCACTACTACTACTACTACTACTACTACTACTACTACTACTACTACTACTACTACTACTACTACTACTACTACTACTATTGCTACTACTACTACTACTACTACTCCAATTACTACTACTACTACTACTGCTACTACCACTACTACTACTACTACTACTACTACTACTACTACTACTACTACTACTACTGCTACTGCTACTGCTACTGCTAAGCTACTGCTACTACCGCTACTACCGCGACTACGAGTATTACTACCACTACCACCGCTACTACTGCTGCTACTACTACTCTACTGCTTCTACTTCTGCTTCTACTACTACTATTCCTGCTTCTGCTGCTGCTGCTGCTACTACTCACTACTACCACATACATCATTCTGAGTCTGTAATCAGTGCCGTTTTGCACCTAGCCGAATCATACCCGCGAATCATACCCGAATCATTCCCGGACAATGAGCTTCCCCTGCCAAGGCTAGTGCTAAGTCTTTTCACCGCGTCCGCACCACTACAGCCGCTGCTGCTTATGCTACAGCTGCTACCACTACTTCTGCAACTGCTACTACTACCACCACCACTACTACTGCTACTACTACTACTACTTCTACTACTACTACCACAGCTACTACGAGTTTGTAATCAGTGCCGTTTTGCACCTGGCCGAATCATACCCGCGAATCATACCCGAATCATACCCGCGCAATGAACTTGCCTTGCCAAGGCCAGCGCCAAGTCTTTTCAAAGCTTCCGCGCCACTACAGTCGCGGCTTCTACTGTTACTACTACTACTACTACTACTACTACTACTACTACTACTACTACTACGACTACGACTACTACTACTACGACTACTACCCCTTTTATTACTACTACTACTACTACTACTACTACTACTACTACTATTGTTACTACTACAATATTACTACTAGTACTACTACTTCGGCGACTACTACTACTACTACTACTACTACTACTACTACTACTACTACTACTGCTGCTGCTGCTGCTGCTGCTGCTTCCGCGAATCATACCCCCGAATCATACCCCGAATCATACCCGCGAATCATACCTGCGAATCATACCTGCGAATCATACCCCGTACTCAAACCTTCCTGCCCGGCCACCCTAAAAAATACAAACCCATATATGTATACTTTAGAACCTCCGGCTCAGTTCGCTGACATTGCATCTCCCACGAACATGCCGCTCCTTTTCCCTTCATTTCCGGTTCTGTTTATGTCCCTTCTCATTTCCCTTCTCATTTCCCTGTCATTTCCCTTCCTTCATTTCCGCTGGGTTTCCCCGGTCATGTCCTTTCAGGTCCCATTTCAACCCTTCCCCAGAGAAAATGGCCCGGCGTAGCGCCTGTTCGTTCTTGAGCCGTAGCCCAGGCGCTCGCAACGTGGCCCTCCCGGGGCTCCGGCTCGAAAGCCGCAACTTTGGGGTAGCCGTGGGTTGAAGCGTCCCGGGTCCAAAATGGAATCCGGAGCTCGAGCGGGAAAATGCCTATACAATTGGCTTGTCACGGCGAAGTCTAAAAGTATTCCCGGATTTGGGATTCAAGACTAAGGTTTTCATTAGGGGGACCTTGATGATTAGTTAGGAAGAAGAAGTTAATTTCCCGCACATGTCCCATTCCCCCTTCGTTTCCCTTTCATTTCCCCTTCATCTCCTGCATCTCCCCCTCATTGCTCTTCATTTCCCTTCCTTCCCCTTTCGTTTCCCCCTTTATTTCTCTTCATTTCCTCGTTCTTTAGCTGGGAAGTTCAAAAGCCAGGGTCTCCATGATGAAGGTTCTTGAGCTGGGGAGTTCAAAACCGTCAAGACATTCAAAAATCATGGGCCCCGATGATTCCCCTGGCCAAGGTTCTTTAGACGGTGAAAATCCACGCAGTGCAAGCAATGATCCCATTCCTGAAGCCTCTCGCTGCTTTCACGATGTTGGTTGACACAACTTTGAATCTCACCGAACGGAGATCTCCATGCCCTGAGATCGCATAGATCATGATGTGGTCGCCAGAAGAAGCAGTAGCGCAGGTCAAGGCAATAGAGTGCTGATTGTTCACACAATCATACCTTCAGAGCATGGCGTGGTTGTGGACAATAACGCTGATAAAATAGAGACTTGGTGCAGTTGCATTGATTGAGAAAAGATGCAACGTGATTCTGGGGCGCACAGCAAGTTCCAATTCAACCAAGTGGCCTCGGGTTCTTTGTTTTCATCATTTCATGTGCGAATGCGTTGACGCATAGGCCAAAGAATATGTTTGATCAATCAACAATAGTACCAAACATTTCAAGCAAAGCCAGCATTGAATCCTGCAGGAACCCTGGGTTGGTAGCAGAAGCCTGGTAACCTAAACATGACTGCACTCCCTTTGTTGTTTTCACTCCAAGAGATGCCTGGTGCCTGTTTCGTATCGTTCACCGCTTTGCAAATCTGGGATCGCAGGGGAAGCATTCTGCCAAGAGTGAACGCAGGTGTCGTCTGTCTCTTGCAAGTACGTGAGGGATGGGCATAACAAGGGTCCCCCCATGCCCGGTTGAAATAGAGCGTTTGAGTCCATTTTGCCGCTTGTCCGAATTTCTGCTTTGAAGTTGGAATATGTGTTTAGGCAAGGAATAAAATATGCAAAGGGGCATTGCACGCAATGGTACTCTCGGATTTTCTTGGTACTCTCGGGTCGGTAAACGATCCCGATTTCCCTACGCACTCGCACCATATGGAAATAGGCTGATAATGTTCACCAGTACTCATCCCATCCATCGTGCTAACCCGACTAGTACGTGTCACGTACGTTGGTGCGGTCCCGCAAATCCCATCGCCAAGATCCCATCGCCAAGGAGGCGCATAACCTTTACCCTTGGTGTCCTTCCCTTTGCCTTTCCCCTTCTGCTTGCCCTTGTCGCCCTTGCCTTTGCTTCTGCCCAATGATCTGGAAGAGGGCCCAGCATCACAGTCAGACGGACTAATGGACCGGAGTTGCCCAGAATGTTCGCCCGTCTTCTTCCGTTCCGCCGAAGAGGCTCTAAGCAGCCTTGGGGATGTGGATCCGCAGCTCCCCGTTGAGAAGCCTTAGGTTCGGCTTGCCGACCCATCCGTAGTTGGGTTGGATCGTAGCCGCATCGGCTAGCGGGAAGTGGGTCTAAATGGTCAGCCCCTGCGCTTTGAGCCTGCTGTACTTCTCCCACTGAGTTCGAAGAATCGGACTGAAACGCATCCCGTGGTAGTTCATCAACAGGAGATCCTGGACGGTCATCTTGTCGCCCATCGCTGTGCGCATCCAGTCGAAGGGAATATACTTACCACCCTCATTCCATCGAGGAAGCTGGTTTCGATAACGATATAGAAAACATCAAACATATCAAACATCTGATCCAGCGCGTTGTTTCTTGCAGCTCTCAACTCGGGTGTTTTGTACGTCCTGATAGCAGCACCCTTCAATTCCTTGAGGTTGTTCCAGAGATTGTCTTTCCCGAACATCTCCAATAGAATCGGATAAAGCTCCAAACAGAATAATCCCATCAAGTGGATGACGCCTTTCATGTCAACGTACTCCTCAAATTGTCACGTCATGAAGCGTATGCGGCAGGTCTTCCGCGTTGAGTCCATTCCGTGTCTCCACCCAAATCGCCTTCCATTGAGCCATGGGTCGGACAGGCAAATACTTTGGTGAGTGCAAAAAACGATCCTTTTTTCCTCGATCCAGTCTTTCTACCACTTCCTCCCAGTAGATGTTGGACAAACAATCTGATCTGATGATGGCCATGTGGCCTAAAATGGCCTCAACGGGCGGGTCCACGCCCTCCGCTTTGTCTCTGGACATTAATTGCGAACGGTCCGATCCCGGTTCACGTTCATCCTTGGGTTGTGCTCCCATTTCGTCATCGTCGTCCTGGAAGGTCTTGCTGGATTTCCCACACTCTCCTTTTGGCTTTGGCTGTTTGCGCAGTTCTTCGCCGTCCTCTTCATCCTTTGCCTTCTCGGCTTGAGCTGGTCAACATCCACCTCTTCTGCTGCCTCCTGGGCGGACACGTTTTGTCGTGTGCTCTCCGGAACAGAGAAGGATGACGTAGTTTCTAAGATTGGTCCGCCTTCTCGTACTTCTGGTTACCCTCCTCCGTGCCTCTGTCTCCAGCAGCGTAAGCAGCAGCCATTTGCAGCTCATGGACATCCTTGAGCTTGGCCATAATACACGCCAAAGATTTGGGGCCACCACATCCATCAATCTCTGCATGTCCGCGGGTGTCCGTGAACAGGTGCACGCCAAAGGACAAAGGACGGAAGCATACCTCAAACTTGGCGGTGGTCGGGCCTGGCACACCACGCCCGCATGACCTCCTTGAACGGAACTTTGGTCTTGGTAACAATCACACCGGTCTGGGTCGCACACGCTCCGTACGCAGTCAACGACTTGATAGGCACAAACAGTATCATGAGGGATGAATGACCACGGAATTGCTTGGCTCCCAGAACGTTCTGGCGTCCCATGGCGCATAGATGCTGAAGAAATTGTCGACGCGGCCGACGGTCTTAAGGCTGTACCTCATCGCATCCTCCAGCTCACCGACGTGGAGCACAAGTGCACAGATGCCACAATAGAAACTTGCGCGCGATTCACCCCGCGCAAAAAACTGCACAGTGCAATTTCCGTATGGCAACTTGCAGGCAGCGTCTAGAATCTTGCAGCGCGACAGTTCGCAGTCTACTTGCAAAGTTGCACGCGCGCAGAGCCAAGTCTGCACAGAGCCTTCAACTGTGCAACATGCTTTGCGAAAGCAGGGCAGATTCTCTGCGAGCGATGTTCTTGAAGAATGGAACAACGACCGGACGAGCAGGCAGCAGCAATCGCAGAACGAGCCAGACAAGCGGCAACACACGCAACACGCTTCAAACCGAAATTGGCCATTCTGCACAAAAATTTGGGCCCACGCTAGGCCTGAGGGTCGTTTGAGCGCTGGCGGTTTAGCTTGAACATCGCAACCGTTTTGTACGAGAGGGCCCCCAGCGCTGTCCTTTTTCTACCCGAAGAACCCAGACAAGGTGAGGCAAGCTAGGCCCCATGATTGTGAAGTTGCAAGGCTATGACGGTGTGATTTTCTCAAAGGCGCCGTGCGAAAGCTGAGGCGAAACTTGCGTTATTCTGAACACACATTGACAGATTTGCCATTCAGAAATCGGAATCTGAACGCCCTAGGCTTACACCCAAGCTGCCCAAGACAGAGGTGCAACCGCCCCTAAATTTTGCTTGCTTTTTGGCAAAAGGCAGCAATGGCTCAAACCAACGCCATGAAAGCTGCTCCAATTGCGCTGCCAGGATTAATGATGACCACTCAATCATGGCGCTGGCATCATTGGGAAAGTGGTTTTGTGATTGACTGTGTCTTGCTTCCGGTGGCTACAAAGCAAGCGTCGCTCGCCCTTGCCTAAAATGGTGAAGGTGTGCAGCGCGATTGCTTGTTTCACTCTCGCGCTTGTGCGCAATCTTCGTGCGGAACACCCGGCCTCGAATTGCGATGCTGATGCCGGGTCGCTGCTCCAGCGCGCGAAGCAGGCATCAGTTTTTGCTGGGCGGGGCTGTCAGTCGCGGGTGACGTTTCTGATCGCAGCTGGCCCTTGACAACTCTTACAACATGGTTTGTGTGAGTTGGTTCCCAAGATGCACGCTGGGTGCATGTTCATGCGTTTTCACAGGGCTTCAAGGGAACACAGTTTGAGAGCCAGAGGGACACAATTCGACCGATTTCTGACAGGGACTGTCGGACATGTTTGGAGGCTGAGCGGTGGTTTGGGCCACAGTCATGGCTGGCAAGGCTGAGAAAAACAGTCATGCAAACAGGGCTTTGGTTCTGAGAAGGCTACAATGAAATTTGAGACCCCTAAAATCCTTTTCAGTTGGTAAAAAAACCTTCGCGACCAAATCACAACTAGTTTACGGTTCCCTGGCAGGAACGACTCTTCGGCGGCAGACGCCCCTTGGCCGACTGCTCAAGCTTCTTTCTACTTACTGCTTACACTGTAGCTCACGGCCTAGACCTTGCACCCCTTCGTTTGATGTGACACACAACTCTCAATAGGGAGAGGGGATCGGTTGTATTTTGCCTGAGTACACCGCTCACATGGCCTGTCATGGCCTGCGTAGCCCACAGGTGACGCTAGCACGGTCTAGATGTTTCCTGGGGCGCGTGTATGATTGTTGGAGAAAGAGAACTTGAATCGCCCTTCAACATTTTCCGCTTGCGCAGCCAAACCCGCCATGGTCCCCTGAAAAACGAATACGCACCATGCGACGCACTCATGATGCATGTTACCCTTGAAGCCCAGCAGCGATTGCGTGACATGAGCGTTTGCAAGCATGTGCCTTCTTGGGGCAAGTCTGGTTGAAAGCAGCAGTGCGCCTTGCCTTTGGCGTGCAGCAGCGGTTGCCTGACATGGGCGCGTGCGCGTGCGCCATCTTGACGCAAGTCTGGTTGAAAGAATCCATACACCTTGCCTTTGGAGCACAGCAGTAGTTGCCTGACATGAGCGTTTGCAAGCGTGTGCCATCTTGGCGCAAGTCTGGTTGCAAGCGCCAATGCGCTTTAGCTTTGGAGCACAGCGCTTGCTTGACTTGAGCGCACCAGCGTTTGCTTGATATGAGCGCTGGCTGAAAGTTGCCTGTAGAAGAAGAGTGTTTGTCCGGCACAAGTTCACAACCATGTGCAACCTTGGACAGTTGCAGCGTGCGCCATTGTGGCACGAGTCATCCTGTCACTTCGTTTCCCTTTTTCCTCCAGTGCCACTGCGAGATGGACTGGGGGAATGGCGACGGGGTGACGCTCCAAGACCTTTAAGCCGAACAGAGCAGAGACGCCGAAGCGCCCACGGAAGTCTTCAGCGAGGTCGAGGAAGACACGCGCGAGGCAAGGCAACTGAGGCTGAGTTGCAGAAGGCGAAGATGCGTGCGCCGCAGGCCTTGCAGATGCCATGGGGGCATGGCTTTGCGGGTCTGCTGCTGTTGGAGAGAAAATCGCACAAGCAGGAGATTGACCGAGCCTGGAGGAGATCCTGGGGCTGGGGTGCGGGCACCAATCCGTTGGCGTGACAGGGCTTCACATCAGGAGAAAAAGCGCCGGGTGTCCCGTTCATTCGGGGCATCTTGAAGCCGTGCAAGTTTCTGAGCAGGCACGGGCCATCGGACCTCACAAACATCGGTGCCGCACTGAGCTGGCTGGCGAAGGCAAAAGATCCGAAGGCACCTTGGTTTCCACGTCAAACTTAAGGACAGAAGCCTGATCGTCTACAGCCGCGATGCTATCGCAGCAGGACTCGAGGCACTACATAATGTCATCCAGAAAATCTGAGCAGTTTGCTCCGGATGCGTATCGGGGAAAAAGGTGAATGACCAGAGAGCATGGGCGAGAAGTGGTCCAGGTGGTGGACAGCGAGCCCAGCAGTGAGGGGGACTTTGAAGGTGCCAACAGCAAGAGACTTGTAAGAGGAGACGGCAGATGAAAGTGGCAGGGCAATCTCTGACAGCAACTCCTCGGATGAGTCGGAGAGGCAGGCGAGCTTCGAAGCGCTGATGACCGCTTGTGCGGGTTGGCCAAAAAAAGATGTACAGGCCATTTCGGCAGCCGAGTTGCGGGGTGGCTTGATGCCTACTACAGAGCAAGTGTTTGGCCTGGACATCTGCAAAGTGTGCAACGCGCGCAATAAAGCAGGCCCGGATGTCTAGGGCTGTAAGCAGTGAAGCCAACATGGAAAAGAAGCAGGAGCATCTGCTTTCGCGCAAGGGGCGCCTGGCTCGGGTTGTCCAGCCAGGCAGCTCTGCAGGGTTGTCCTGCTGGTCATGTTTGCTCCGCTGAATAGTCTGGGGAAAAAGTGGCAGCTGCGGGTTGCCCTGCTAGGCGCTGCTTGAAGACTTGTGCTGTGTTGCTTGGCCCTGAGTGACGAAAGTTGAAAATTGCGAGACGGAAGTAGCAATCAGACTTGTCGTCCCTGATTGACAGTGAGGCGGTCTTCAGTTCGAGGCTGAAGGCATGAGTGTGGGCTCAGCGCCTATGAGGACAAGTTCCGGCAGCGTGGGCGGGGACACTCTCAACTTGACGCCCACAGCTGCTGATGATGTGGCATTCGTTGACCTTTCGGCGAGACCGCTCTTGGGAAACCAAGATTAGAGCCACGTGGACTTGCCAAAGGTGAGAAGGCTATATTTCGAGGCCTACGATGGTGGATTTGCGAGCAAGGCTGGAGGTGGTCAAGAAGGAGCCAGAAACAAAAAGAAAGTTTTGGTGGAGAGAAGGCGCGGTGGGAGAAGGTGAAGATCGCCTACCCGCCTCTCGGTCACGGATCAGTGGGAGCCTGCGCACCACATCATTGACAAGTGCCACGGCATGAAAGTGGATGGAGGGCTCAAATATTTGCCACCGCACGAGATCCCCACGTTGTTGAACTGTTTGAAGGCTCATGGTTTCGCTGCACTTGGGACCTTTCTCGCGCTGAACCGCGTAACTTTTTAATGGACTTCTTGAAGTCTAGGCAAGTCAAGTTTGTACCCCAAGATCCCCCGTGTCAAACAACGTCACAGGCCAGGAAGAAGAAACTGCCCACCCGCTTGCGCCGGCTCGGCTTGCCGGAGCCAAAGCCGTTGCGGCGCACCGAGTGACCGGGGGCGACCTTTCAGGGTCCATTGGGCCAACGCATCCGTGTTCCACGAATGCCACGCAGTAGGCATCTATAGTTTCATTGCCAGTCCCACCAAGTCGCGGGTCCGGGTTAGGGAACTTCCGATTGTCAAAGCTCTTTTTACGTTGCCAAATGTGCACTTCACTACCTTTCACGCGTGTATGCATGGCGGAGACCGTGATAAGAGTGTTGCGCAATTGCCAAGTCTTGTGCAGCCTTGCTCGCAAGTGCAATCAGAAGCATCGTCACAAGCCTTGGTCTGTTAACAAGTCCTTCCTGGGCGGTTGGAAGTGTGACACTGCGTTTGAAGCCGAGTACCCTTTGCAGTTGTGTCAAGTCATCAGCAGGCTTGTTGCCGAACAGTGTCTGGCAGAAGTTGGGCTTGTCAGCCTAGAACCTCGTTCTACGCCAAGCGCAGCCCTCATCCCTGCCGGGCAGTCCAAAAAGTTCTCTTTTTCTGGTGGGCCCCGGCTGACCCATGTAGGGGGACAAGTTGTTTCCCCAGTCGTTGACAGCCTGAATGCTTGCAGCGGCTCCACTTCACCAGGCCTGTCTTCCGGTGACCTTGCGCAACTTGAAAAAGGCTTGGCTCCCTCAATTTGTGCGCAAGAAAAGAGTCGAGGTGGTCATGTGGATGAACGCTAGAGCCTTTGAGCTTCAGGGAGCCGAGGAGGCGCTCAGGAAGGGCATGGATCGAAAAGTGCCGGAGGTTTCTGCGGACTTTAAGCCAGCCCAGCTCAAGCAGGAGGAATTGTGGAGAGTCGCCAAGTTTGCGCAGAATGAAGTGGTGCGCACAACGCACGAAACCAGACGACGAGCAGTGGAGGTGAAACAGTGGACATGGCTGCAAAGGTGCGGGAGTCAACCTTGGAAGAAACGGAAAAAGCTGGCTGTCAGGACCATTTGCCAAGGGTGAAGTAGCAAAGCAAGTTGGCCTTCTCTGGGCTCCCAGTCGCAGATTTGGCATTGCCCAGGGCAAGAAAATTCGATTCGCAACACGGACGACCTGTCGGAGTTTTCCATCAACCAGACCTATGGCACGGGGACCTTGGCGCTGTTGCCTTGGCAGCGATGCGGATGAAAGCCGCTGATCTGGGCGCCAACATGGAGCTGGACCTCACGGGCAGGTGCTTGACCAGAGCGCCTACAAGCAGATACCGCTCAACCCTGCCAATCGCCAAGTCGCAACACCCTCTGTTTTGGAGCTATGAGGCAGATGGGCGCGCGCAGCAAGAAGTATTGAGGATCAAGTCACCAAGAACGAAGAAGGGGGAGATGTTCAGCCCGCAAAGCAGGAACAAGAAAGTACTTTATGTGAACGCTGTTAGAGGGACAAGCTCGAGCGTCTCACGGAGACAATCAGAAAGGGGGGAACTGATCAGAGCTATTTATCGACCTTGCGTGGTCAGAGCAACCGCGGCGAGGTGGCATAAGGAGCTAGCAATGTCTCTGGCAAGCCCAACGAGACATGACCATCTCCCACTGTCGATTCAAGGTACTTGCGCGTGACAACAAGGCAGATGCAGTTTCCTCCCTTTCACTTGGGGTATGACCAGGGCATGTTCAGATGCTCTTGCGGAGAGGAAGAATAGGAGCACACAAAACCGAGACACCACTACAGTCCAGAAAGAATTTCACGACGACGACTGAGGGCTCTGGTCGTTTAGGACTGGGGACATGTTCACCGACCTGCGGTTTCAACAATAAGAAAGAGCCCCTCCAGCACAACAACAAGACTGATGCGTGCCCTACTCCTCAAAATTCGCTGCACTTCACTGCAGTCGATCGTGTGCGTAGAATGACTGAGTTCTAACGAAGCTTTGGTTACACATTGGCCTCTACTCTCGGACTTCCAGATTCGATGTAGGACTTGGCAACCCACTACAAACCAACGATAGAAGATTATGTGAATAGTACGCCTTGCACAGGTGCGTTTTATGTAACGTACATGCACACGACGCCATTGGCTCAAGTCCGCTCTCGCAACACATGTTGCGAGGCTTCAATAGGAAAACAATCGAGCGCGCTGGAGGTGCGCGGTATTAGAGGTAATTGATACATTGAGGACAACACAACCACCGTTGTTGGGCATAACCAAATAATCCCCTCGATTCTCAGGTTATCAGCCGTAGGGTTTGTCCCACGTGCTGTGAGACAAGGCTGATTCGAAGCGGCGCGTACCACCGTTTCATAAAGAATGAATCCGAACATTGCCAAGTGGCGCATCGCTCACGTGACAATGTCCGATGGAAGATCTTTGGTTACATTCACGGAAGGAAGACCGGCATCAGCCGGTCATGGGAGCGGGGAGACCATTGTGGTGAGCGCTGGGCCTGCGGCAGCAAGTGAGCATAGCGACGCAGGTGTGGATGGGCGGACGCAACTCCGCAAATCCCGAAACGGGGCAAAGTCCTCTTCTGCAAAGGGTTCTCCAAGTGACCCCAGAAGTGCGCATCAACAACTTGATGATGAATTGCGGAAAGCCCAACGGAAAACGGAATTACAGATGAGCGACGCTGCCGTGCGGTGTGACGAGAACCGCGCATTGAGACCATTGAGAGCAGAAATGTAGAAAGAATGAATAACACCTTGGGGCCCCAGCTTGCGTTTGTTCACAGGAGAATGAGAGACGAATACAACTTGGCAACACAACAGTTGAACGTCAAAGCAAGCAGGCTCAATGAGCTTGAAGCAATGGTTTACGACTTCAACAATGAAACTCAACAATTGCGAACGGAGAACAGCGAGGCAAGTGCAACATAACTGAACCCAAGAAAGAATGGTTTAGATCTGCCAAGAAGTTACCGAGGATATGAGAGGGCACGTGGCTGAAGAGTCCTGGATGGCGACCGAGGTGAATTCGATCGCGCTGGAACTTCGTTTACGGTCTTACGGGTCGGTTGTTCACGTAAACGATGTGCCCTTCATCTGCCAACAATGCAAACACGGAGAAGAAGGTCGTCTTGAGGACAACGGTCATCGAGAACATTGCATACTCTGCGCTGGCGCGGAGCCTTGAAGGCTATGGCAACAAGAGCGAGCGTTGCCGCATGGCGGCAGCAGATGCACTCAATATCGTCCGCAACTCTCTCGCGCAATCCCCGGTCACGGAGCGATCGCGCGGAAGGATTCCTTCTCACAGAAAGCATCTTCATACCTACTCCCGCGCTTGGGGCTAGTTAGAGAACTTATAACTAGGTTATAACTAGGTTAAGTTGGCTAAGTAGGGCTGTAAGTTACTTAAGTAGCCTAAGTAGCCCCCATCTGTTGGGTGAACATATATGTTACTCAGGGGGTACTTAGGGTCTACTTTTTTCTTACAGGAACTTAGGGGGTACTTAGGGTGAATGAACTTAGGGGGTGGCTCTATGCAACTTGGCTCTATGTAACTTGGCTCTATGTAACTTAGCTCTATGTAACTTGGCTCTATGTAACTTGGCTCTATGTAACTTGGCTCTATGTAACTTGGCTCTGTGTAACTTGGCTCTATGTAACTTGGCTCTATGTAACTTGGCTCTATGTAACTTGGCTCTATGTAACTTGGCTCTACTTGGCTCTATGTAACTTGGCTCTATGTAACTTGGCTCTATGTAACTTGGCTCTATGTAACTTGGCTCTATGTAACTTGGCTCTATGTAACTTGGCTCTATGTAACTTGGCTCTATGTAACTTGGCTCTATGTAACTTGGCTCTGTGCAACTTGGCTCTGTGTAACTTGTCCAAGGGCTCCGTACGGAAGAACCCTTCGCGATGCTTTCGGGAAAACGAGCATTGTTCACCCGAAGTACCCCTAAGTTCATTCACCCTAAGTACCCCCTAAGTTCCAGTAAGAAAAAAAGTAGACCCTAAGTACCCCCTGAGTAACATATATGTTCACCCAACAGATGGGGGCTACTTAGGTTACTTAAGTAACTTACAGCCCTACTTAGCCAACTTAACCTAGTTATAACCTAGTTATAAGTTCTCTAACTAGCCCCGAGCGCGGGAGTAGGTATGAAGATGCTTAGGAATCCTTCCGCGCGATCGCTCGGTGACCGGGGATTGCGCGAGAGAGTTGCGGACGATATTGAGTGCATCTGCTGCCGCCATGCGGCAACGCTCGCTCTTGTTGCCATAGCCTTCAAGGCACCGCGCCAGCGCAGAGTATGCAATGTTCTCGATGACCGTTGTCCTCAAGACGACCTTCTTCTCCGTGTTTGCATTGTTGGCAGATGAAGGGCGCATCGTTCACGTGAACAACCGACCCGTAAGACCGTAAACGAAGTTCCAGCGCGATCGAATTCACTTCGGTCGCCATCCAGGACTCTTCAGCCACGTGCCCTCTCACATCCTCGGTCACAGGGTCAAGGCGGTTCCGTCGACATCTTCTTCCCCGACAGAGGCGCTGAGATCTTATATATCCTCAATTTCCAAAAATCGTCTGGGACGTCAACATTGCAGAAGAGAGGACTCGTTCTCGTGGCAGACGCCTGTCCAGGACATACCACATGAATCCTTCAGTGTCCGATGTCACCTGCCGCCCATCCCATAATAGCGAAGAAAACTTCCCAAAAAGCGTAGGATTTGAACACCATTGCAGGTGCCTTGACGCCGGCTACGATTACGTCGGTGTAACGCTTCAATGGTCCGTTCAACGACAAGATGTCAGCGGTCGTGTTGATTTTAATGATGATTGGTCGCGGAGCGATTGCCTGAATCATGTTGATGGGCGCATCGCCCGAAGTACTCTTCCATGTCACCTTTCACCACAAAATATTGTCCACCTTTGTTTCGCCATTCCACAGCATCTGCAAGCGATATCCAAAGATGTAGTGATTCAACCGACTCCTTGATGCTGTTTTTGCACCTTTCCAGCTGCGTCAATAGCATCGGCTATGGATTCTAATCAATAGTTTTCTGGTGTTTTTGAAGTTGCATTTTTTCAATAATTTCTAGTTGGTTCTAACAGACGTCCATTCAATAATAGCAAAACCTCACTTTTTCGAAGGACAAATCAATAGGGAACCAATAGAAAACCATCACGCACTGAATGAAAGCTGAAGCTCTTAACTTTCCCAGCGCAATGCTGATATAATTTTCAGGCGGAGTGTGGCTGGCGACCTTTGAAAAAGAGCTTGCAGCTTTATCAATTTCTCATTTTCTCAAGTAGCTAAAAGCGCCCTTTTGCCAAGCGCTAGCACAAGTTCGGATCGCAAGTACCCAGTGCACCATTGCCCCGATGGTTCAATCCATCTGCCGCTGGGGTTCGTGCATTCCTGTATCATAGCCTTGGAAGGTTTCAGAGCCCGAGGCATGTGATTCAATTAAACAATGTAAAAGGAGTGCCGGCATGTCGTGTGATTGCTGTGGGAGGGTGTGAATAGTATGCCTTGCATAGGTGCGTTTTATGTAACACACATGCACAGGCACCAGACGCCATTGGCTCAAGTCCGGTCTCGCAACACATGTTGCGAGGCTTCAAAAGGAAAACAATTTGTTGTTGGGCATAGCCAAAGAATCCCCTGGATTCTCAGAATACCCACAACAAGAGAACTAGCGCGAGACCGCGCGGCGCGTTTTCACAAAAGCAAGTCAAGCGCCTACTCCGCAACCGGCGCGGCGCAAAGCATTACAAGTTCACCATAAACATAACAACGCTTACAGTATGCGCCAACAACATCTTAGACCTCGACATCTACTTCGATGCGGTTCGAGTAGGACGCCCTACTACCCGGAAGTGAACTTCAGCCTTCGCATCCAGCTACAAAGCCTGAAGCAAACGTTTGTGGTAAGCTCAGCTGATTCCACGGCGGGCAAAAAGCATTGCTACACGACAAGGCACTAGAAAACGAGCGAAACACATCGACGAATACTACAACGGTTCGCCCGCCCGCCTCGGCTTACGTAACTTGCGCACCGAGCGGCTGTTTGGCACTGCTTTCACGTCTGCGACTTGCAACAAACTTTAAGAAACTAAAAGCCTTCTTGCCAACTAAACGATTCTTCTTTCCTCCTTCCGTGGATGAGAACCGGCTGGTCTTTGCGTTGCAAGGTCGCCTCGCTCGATCATTTTTTGCGAAAAATAATTTCACATGCACCATAACACGCGGGCGCGCCTTTTTTAGTTTTAGTTTGTCTTCAAGGAACCCCAAGAAAGTGGCCACGAAAAAACAAACGAAAATATGCGTGTCCAACAAATCAATTCGGGCTACACGTGGCGATTAGACCAACGCGTGATGCAGTCCACGTAACTTGTATCAAGGCCCTTGAGCCAAAACGGGGTCTTTACAAAGAGGCATTCCTTTCTTTATGTGGCTGGGCAGGCTTGAGTTTGGCCGAGCGGCTGGACGACTGCAGCGTCCTCCCGTGGGATTGCCAGGAGGGCACGGATACTTCCCTTGCAGCGCTGCAGATGATCAATCTCAACGGCAACGACCAATGTGACCATTCCGAGATCAAGCGCTTAGACCTTGTTACGGGGACCTACACCACAGTTTCTCGGTGGCTCAAGGTTTGAGACTTGTTTTCAATGTTCAGGAAGTTGCCCGTTTTCCAACTGGCAAGACAAATTGACCAAGCCTCGCCATAACTTTTGTCCAATCTTCCCTTTTTTGGTGTATGGCCGCATGTCATGAACCGCCTTTCGGGTCACATTGCAGGTCTGCAAGTTCACGCAGGGCTACTGCTTCAACGCCTGTGGCATCAACCCCGCGGACTCCAAGATCTATTGCGCCTCCTGGGGCCCCGCGCTGAACACTCTCGGAAGGAGCAGGGATTACGTCGCCGCACGGAACAGCTTCAGCCAAGCACGGGTTGCCAGCGGCAGAGTTGTTTGCTTTTGCATGACAATTGGCCCTTCTGAGAAAGGGTCGTACTTTGGACCTACGATTAAATAAATACACCGTAAATAACGCTAACCGACTGCCCGAACGAAATACTACATATACCATGTTTCAGGGATCATGCCAGGAAGCCTGATTTACCATCAGATTTGCATGCTTTTGGCATCTAAACTTTATTCAGGGTCAGTGCTCCAAATCATCACCCCCCACGAGATTTGCATGGTTTTCATAGAAAATGCAGAGATCATGCCAGGGAAACCTGATTTACGTTGGGATTTGCATGCTTCTGGCGGATTTGCATGGTTTTCACATTGACCCTGGCAGCAAGGGTATCCCCCATGAACCCTGATGCATTAAATAACAACCAGACCCTGAATAATGCTAACCACATTCCCCCATCAAAAAAATAGATATGATCCCCTTATCTTTATTCATGGTCATCCATGCTGAACCCCTCTTGAAACGCATGCTAACCCATGCGAAACCCTCATGAGCATGATGCTGAACACCCGCAAAATCCATGCACACCCTCATGAATGCCATGCTGAATGCCTCCTGGGATGCCATGTGCATGCTAGCCCATGCCAATCCTCACGAAATTCATGCTGAACACCTCCTGAAATGTATGGCCAACCCATGTAAGCCCTAATGGGTTTCATGTGGAATGCCTATACTAACTCAGGAATGGCATGCTGAATCCTTTCTAAAATGCATGCCAACCCATGTAAATCCTAATGGGTTTCATGTTGAATGTCTCCTGAAATGCATATTAACCCATGCAAACCCTCATGAATGTCGTGCTGAATCCTTTCTAAAACGCACGCCAACCCATGTAAATCCTAAGGGATTTCATGTTGAATGACTCCTGAAATGCATACTAACCCGCGCAAACCCTCATGAATGGCAAATGCATGTCCACCCATGTAAATCCTAATGGGTTTCATGTTGAATGCCTCCTGAAATGCAGGCTAGCCTATGCAAATCTTAAGGCACTTCATGCAAAAGTTGATGGCCCAACACTACTTGAGAATTCCACCCCAAACAAATAAGAACAACATGCCCTCTTGGAATACACTGCCCACGCAAACCCTCAAGAATTTCCTTCTCAATCCCTCCTAGAATGCATGCCAGCCCATGCAAACCCTCATGAATTTCCTTCCCAATCCCTCCTGAAATGCATGCCAGCCCATGCAATTTGTCTTGGAACACATGCCTGCCCATGCAAACCCTCTCTTGGAATACATCAGCCCATGCAAACCCTCATGAATACATGCCAGCTCATGCCAACCAAACCTTTATGACCCCAATCCCTCCTGGAATGCATGCCAGCCCATACAAACACTCATGAATTTCCTTCTCAATCCCGCCTGGAATGCATGCCAGCCCATGCACACCCTCATGAATGCATGCAACAGTTCTTGGCTCAATTCTACTTGAGAATTGGCCCAATTCTAAACTAGTATTCCCCCAAAGCAAAATAAGAAAAAACAACATGCCCAATACTACTTTTGAATTGGCCCAATTCTAAAGTAGTATTCGAAAACCAGGAAACAGAGCCCAATGTTAAACTCCTTTAATCAAAGCCCGACCCTGAAAATTATCCCCCAATCTTTACTTAGGGTCATTCGGGGGGGGGGGGGGCATTTATTAATCATAGGTCAACATTAAGTAGCGTATAATGAAGGCTTTTCACACTCGCTATGTTCATCCTAAGTTCACTGAACTTTAAACACCTGCGTTTTGAAGCGTAGCAGGGGTGAAGATTACAGGTTGGAAAGATTGCGTTTTCGTTTGGCTCAACGCAGCAGGGCAGGGGCGCGCGCGTCCAGTTTGTGTAAGCTTTGCTGTCCATATCTGCATTTCGCTCTACACACATGCTCGATGGAGCCTGCTTTTCTACATATATACATACTTTTTCTAATATCTACATATTCTTGCAGTCTTTGAATCGTTGTCATTTTTTGCCGAGTCTGAAAATATGTTCTTCAACTAATGATGAAAGTTGGCTCGAAAATGAATCATTTTTCTGATTTTCTAATTTTCTTGGAGGAGCCTAGGATACTAATGTTTCTATTTTTCTAATTAATTAGAAACATCAAAAACATTAGAAACAGGTTTGCTGTTTTTCAGCTAACTTTTCCAATCAAGCAGATAAATAGACAAATTAGAACAACTAGGTCCCAACATTCCGGAAACCTAGCCTCCTCCAAATAATAGGCAAATAAGTAAAATTATTGGGTGTTCCAGCCAAGTTTTCTCAAAAAAACAATAGAAAACTGATTATTCACCTAATTTTGTTGATTGATGAGAAAGATAAGAAAATTAGGAAAATGATTGATTTTCCAGCAATTTTTCGAATTAATTAGACATATCAGAAAATTTAGGAAACTTAGAGACATTAGAAAAATGGGCCCCAAACATTCCGGAAACCAAGCCTCCTCCAAACAATTAGAAAAATAAAGAATTTGTTGATTTTCCAGCCAGTTTTTCCAATTAATCAGAAAAATAGTAATTCCGGCTGGACCCGGACTCTTTGAAGCCCAAATCAAAAGCAACTGGGAAGGAAATTGAAAAGAAAACAGAAAGGAAATTTGACGGGTAAGGAAATGGAAAGGAAATTGAAAGAGCATGGAAAGGACATGTGTAGGAAATGGAAAGGACAAGAACATGCAAAAAATGGAAAGGAAAAGAACAAGGAAAGGAAATGGAAAGGACATGGAAAGGAATCGGAAGGAAATGGAAAGGAACTGGAAGCGAAATGGAAGGAAATGATAAGGAAATTGACATGAAAAGGACATAGAAAGGACATGGACATGGAAAGGACATAGAAAGGAAATAGAGCGGAAATGGAAAGGGGGTTTCATACAACTTTTTCAACAGTGAGCCTAGAACTGCCAAGCACAAACTTTCCCTTTCCTTTCTATGTCCTTTCCATTTTCTTGTTTCCTTTTCCTTCCAATTTCCTTTCTATTTCCTCCATTTCCTTTCAATGTCCCTTTAACTTCGTTTCCAGTTCCTTTCCTTTTCCTTTTCATTTGGGCTTCAACGTGCCTGGAATCCAGCCGGGGCAGGCTCCGTAATGGATTCTAGACAAAACTTTATCGGCAGTGAGCCCCGGCTTGGCAAGCACACACGTTCCCTTTCCTGTCAATTTCTTGTTAGTTGTTGATTGTTTGTGTGAGTTGTTGATTGTTGTGGTTAGTTGTTGATTGTTTTGTTTGTTGTTGATTGTTTTCGTCGATTCACCGCCCTCTTCTGAGCGTCCAATGATGAGGAAAGCACAGATGGATTTTCTAGCTATTGTTTCCCACTGATAGAACCGTTAGAAACCTAGGAGTTGTTTTTCAGCTAGTTTTGTACTCAGCTGGAAAATGACTCATTGTTCAGCTATTGGTTCTATCTAGTATTCTAATTAATTGTGAGATAAGTGTACGGCTACGGCAGGATCAACCAGGCCAGGAATAGAAAGGACTTAAAAAAAAACGTCATGCAAAGAAACAGAAAGAAACGGAAAGGACACGAAAGGAATTAAATGGAATTAAAATGGAATTAAATGGGCATGGAATGGACATGGAAAGGAGTTAAAAGTAGGGAAAGCAAACTCGCCGTCAAACTCCGTTCAGGGAGGTTACAAAAAGGCACTTCTCCGGCTTGGTTGGCCTTGATCACTTCAGCGAAAAGGAATGGAACGAAATGGACACACAAACAAGACAGAGCCAACGAACCCGAACGCGCATCACTTTGTGCAAACCCAAGAAAATTTGAGAGAACATTTTTCGGTATAAGCCAATGGGGCTCGCAATCAAGCCAACTGCGCAAACTATGTTTTTCACCTTGTAAAACTGTACTTTGTTCCACTTGTTGCTACAAAAATACGGTTTTCAATCTGGAGCTGGACGCTTCGCGCACTAGACTTGTGCTACAAAGTTGCGATTTTCCAGCCGGATCTGGAAAACTGTACTTCGCGCACTAGAGTTGCGCTACACAGCTGCGACCAGCTAGAGCTGAAAACCTGTACCCAAACTGCTGGACCTGCCATGAAATCCAACTTTGACGCGTTTACGACACGCATCCAAAACTAGCACGGGACTGTGGCGCCAGAATGATTTCGACGTTTCAAGCTCGCCAAAACAAGCCGACTGTGCGACAGGGCCAACGAAAACGGCACCGGCGCAAACACTATCACGTGCCTGCCAATGGCACGGCAACGAGAACACGCAGCCTTCCAAAACACTGCGCCTGCGCAGCAAAACCACGTCTGACACGCTAAGAGCTACGATTCCCGCACAGGGGCGCGAAAAATGACACGCTTCAAGCCATCTAAATGGCACGTTTTTCGGTTTCCCAAGAGCTGCGACCGCGACACTTGCGAACACATACGGACACTTTCAGACGCTTGCGAACGCTTGAGGACGTAAATCAACGACTTCTGGTCACGTCCTAACCCCAGACCGCCAATCTCTAAATGGGAGCCCTTCTGCCACGCATTCGGGAAACTAGACAAAAATACACGAAATACAAAGAAAGAAATGGAATGGACATGGAACACACATGGAAAGGAATGAAAGGAACATGAAAACATGGAAAGGGACGGAAAGATATAGGCATAAATTGTGAGGAAATGGACATGAACACGCCGCGTCCAAACTCTAGAAGAAGTGCCCAGGGCCAGACCAGGCCAAAACAGGTCTGCGCATTAAGTGTGTCCTTGCAGCACATTCTTGGGCTCTTAACTACCTCGGACCTGCCTTGCCTGCCTCAGACCTGCCTCGCCTATACCACTGACTTGCTCGCCTGCAGTTTTCAGGCACCGCAACTCAGCTCCTGCGCCGTGTCTTGGCACCACCCCAAACACACACTTGAGACCGGAGCGTGGGGCGGCCCAGCCACCAGTGGACGCATGCATCAGATCCATTTGTTTGTAGGCGGGCCGGCCGCCAGCGGAGAAAATCTAATATCCAATAGATGGGTGGCCCGGCGGCCAGCAGGTCTATCTAGTCAGAAAATGAGAAAATACAACAACTAGATAAATTTTTAATTGGTCCCAACATTCCGGAAATCTAGCCTCCTCTAAATATTTAGAAAAATACAAAAACAGACATTAAAGTTGATTGGTTTCGCAGCCAATGTTTCTATTTAGTTACAAAAGTGCTGATTTGCCAGCTAATCTTTCTAATGAATAATGAAATAAGAAAATTGATGATTTTCCGGCTATTTTCCAATTAATTAGAAAATAAAATAGGCCCCAGCATTCCGGAAACCTAGCCTCCTCCAAAATGTCCAAGCCAATTTTCTCATTAATTAGGAAAAATTAAAAATAAATAAAAAGATAGATTTTTCAGGTTGTTCAGCTATTTTTCCTAATTGAATAGAAAAGATGGAAAACAAAATGAAAAGAACGTCATGAACATGATGATGGACATGATGATGAAAATGATGATGATGATGCCGTTGACGGTGATGATGATGATGATGATTGCGAGGATGGGGGGGCCCAGCCTGGACAGACTACCGGAAGCTTTCTGCAGTCCTTTCATTTCAGATATCTATGTAAAAAGTATCTTATTTTCTTACCAATTAACAAAATCAGCTGAAAAATCAGTTTTCTTTTTTTAGTTAGAACAATTGGCTGGAAAACCAAGCAGTTTTCGTATTTTCTAATTATTTGGAGGAGGCTAGATTTCCGGAATGTTGGGACCTACTTTTTCTAATCTTTCTATCTATCTGAATAATTGGAAGAGTTAGCTGAGAAACACAGCAAGCCTGTTTCTAATGTCTTTAATGTTTCTAATTAATTAGAGAAATAGAGACATTAGTATCCTAGGCTCTTCCAAAAAATAGAAAATCAGAAAAATAATTCATTTTCGAGCCAATTTTCATCATTAGTTAAAGAACAGAATTTCAGAATTAGAAAAATAACAGGTTTTCAGCTAATTTGTCTAGTCAGAAAAATGAGAAAATATAACAATTAGATAATTTTGAATTGGTCCCAACATTCCGGAAACCTAGCCTCTTCTAAATAATTAGAAAAAGTACAGAAGCATACATTAAAGTTGATTGGTTTCGCAGCCAATGTTTCTATTTAGTTACGAAAAATGAAAAATAGATAAAGTGCTGATTTGCCAGCTAATCTTTCTAATGAATAATGAAATAAGAAAATTGATGATTTTCTGGCTATTTTCCAATTAATTAGAAAAATAACAATAGGTCCCAACATTCCGGAAACCTAGCCTCCTCCAAATAATTAGGAAAATTAGAAATATTAGAAAAATCATTGATTTCCCGACAAATTTTCTCATTAAAAAGATGATGATGATGGTGATGATGATGATGATGATTGCGAGGATGATGGGGGGGCCCAGCCTGGACAGACTTCCGTAAGCTTTCTGCAGTCCTTTCATTTCAGCTATATATGTAGAAATGAGAAAAACTAGCTGGACAATCAATCATTTTCAGTGTGTCTAACTTTCTATAGAATTAGAACAATAGGAAAATAGAAAACGTAAGTCCCAACATTCCGGACAACACGCCTGGGAAGACCAACCTGGCTGTCCCAAAGAAGAATTAGGTTAATTAGAGCAATTAGCCGTAGACAGGCGCAGGAAATGGAAAAGCCAGGAGGAACGTGAATGAAGCCCCAACAAGAGTTTTTTGCGCGCAACACGTTGCGACACATTTGGTATAATCTTCCCTCATACGGGGCGGGGGTAGCGCGCAAGGCCAGGCTTCATTGCAGCATGAAGAGCGAGCGCACATGCACACACAGACCCACACCAACACTTGGACGCGTCCCTAAAAAGGGTGGTGCTCAATGCCTCGATGCTGACTGGAAGGCAAAGCTGGAAAGCTGAGACTTCCCTTGCTCCGCTTGTGTCTCATGCGCATGAGAGAATGTGAGCGCAGGTGAGCTTCAGCAGCTAGGGGTAAGAGGAAATCACGCTGCGCTGCTTCTGCTCCACGCGTGAGTAGTGGCGCGCAAGTCTTGCAGAGGTCTCGCGGAGAGGTCTCGCGCGCGAAGGTCTTGTGGAAGTTGCGCAGAGCGCGCCAGTCCAGTCGTTAGGCCGTTAGGTTGAAAGGAGCAAGAAACATCTTTCCGAAATCGTGCAAACTCGCGCGCGCAGCCTGGGGCTCTCATGATCAAAATTGCCTGGCAAAATAAACTGGCAACCCTTGCTGACATTTCTTGGTACTTCTCTCCTCAACCTACTAAACCACTCCCAACTGCCCCCTCCAGGAGCGATCCCAGGGCACTGGTGCGGGTGGAATGCCCCACGCCGACTGCAGATGGTCCAGGAGTTGGAAAGGTGTGCGTGCTTGGGGAAACATGGCCAGACGACCTGCTTAGCTTTTTTTGCCTTTTAGTGCTTCAACCAGCAAGCAGGTGACGTCTTGCCAAGGAGATTGGGCGAACATTCTCAGCAAGCTTTGGCCTTGACAGCAACTACTTTTATCTTCTCAACGGAAATGCATACGTGGTGACGAACTTGAATGTCACACCAGGCTACACCACTCAACCTGGAACAAATTTGTCTGGCACTCTTCTTCGGGCTTTTCAAAGAAATACGGCTGACTTGGTCATCATCGAGGCAAATTTTGATGGCCAGGGCACAGCAGAGTGGGCTGTCGGCTGCCGGGGCGACGACGTCTACATTGAGTCGCTTGCGACCAGCACGCAATACGAAATTGCAATGACCGGGAGCAGGCTGCCGGAGGAGAGAGGAGGTTCCGGCGCGCAGTGGTCGTTTGACAACAGGGTCTATTGCGCTTACAACGCCGCTATTGATGGTGTGTTTGAGATTGAGCTCGACCAGATAGACATTGCTGCGCGCACTGTTCCAGTCAGGGAGGTAAGTGCCTCAGAGGCGACAAATTCAAACGACGGACTGAATTGCATCAACGCGCAAAGCCCCTTCCCCAACTCCACAATACCTCCACCGACGACCACAACAACGACAACCACAACAACAACGACAACAACCACGACAACAACCACAAGCACAACTACAACAACGACGACAACAACAACCACCACGACAACCACAACTACAACGACAACTACAACCACCACCACAACGACAACCACAACAACGACAACTACAACGACGACGACGACAACCACAACAACAAGAACCACGACGACGACAACAACCACCACCACAACCACAACCACGACAACCACCACCACCACCACCACCACCACAACAACAACAACAACGACAACTACAACGACGACGACGACGACAACTACCACAACCACAACTACCACAACCACAACTACGACAAGCACCACAACCACAACCACAACAACAACAACGACAACCACAACCACCACAACCACAACAACAACGACGACAACAACCACGACCACAACTACAACAACAACCACGACAACCACGACGACAACAACCACCACAACAACGACAACTACAACCACCACAACAACGACAACTACAACGACGACCACAACTACAACGACAACTACAACCACCACCACAACGACAACGACAACAACGACCACCACAACTACAACAACGGCAACCACGACCACCACCACCACAACCACAACCACCACGACAACCACCACCACAACGACAACGACAACAACCACAACCACAACTACAACAACGACAACAACGACAACCACAACTACAACAACGACAACAACAACGACGACAACAACAACGACCACAACCACAACCACCACGACAACGACAACAACGACGACAACAACAACCACCACCACAACAACGACAACCACGACAACTACAACTACAACCACAACCACAACTACAACCACAACAACCACAACCACAACCACCACCACAACCACCACGACAACCACAACGACAACCACAACCACGACAACCACAACTACAACCACAACTACCACCACAACTACATCTACTACGACAACAACCACAACCACCACGACAACCACAACTACAACCACCACGACAACCACAACGACAACCACAACCACGACAACCACAACTACAACCACAACTACCACCACAACTACATCTACTACGACAACAACCACAACCACCACGACAACCACAACTACAACCACCACGACAACCACAACGACAACCACAACCACGACAACCACAACTACAACCACAACTACCACCACAACTACATCTACTACGACAACAACCACAACCACCACGACAACCACAACTACAACCACCACGACAACCACAACGACAACCACAACCACGACAACCACAACTACAACCACAACTACCACCACAACTACATCTACTACGACAACAACCACAACCACCACGACAACCACAACTACAACCACCACGACAACCACAACGACAACCACAACCACGACAACCACAACTACAACCACAACTACCACCACAACTACATCTACTACGACAACAACCACAACCACCACGACCACCACAACAACAACCACAACTACAACCACAACCACAACCACAACCACCACGACAACCACAACCACGACAACAACGACAACAACGACAACAACAACGACCACAACGACAACTACAAGTACTACTACGACAACAACAACCACAACGACAACCACAACCACGACAACAACGACAACCACAACTACAACGACAACCACGACAACCACAACCACGACAACAACCACAACGACAACCACAACAACAACCACGACAAGTACAACCACTACGACAACGACAACAACCACAACGACAACAACAACCACGACAACAACAACAACCACAACGACAACAACAACCACGACAACGACAACAACCACAACAACGACAACAACAACAACGACAACAACAACAACCACAACGACAACAACAACAACCACAACTACAACCACAACCACGACCACCACCACTACAACCACAACTACAACCACCACCACAACCACAACAACAACCACAACGACAACAACAACCACGACCACCGCAACAACAACCACAACGACAACCACAACCACCACCACAACTACAACTACAACTACTACGACGACAACCACAACCACCACGACAACCACAACCACAACCACAACCACGACCACCACGACAACCACAACGACAACCACAACCACAACAACCACAACTACAACCACAACGACAACCACAACGACGACAACAACTACAACAACCACCACAACCACCACCACAACTACATCTACTACGACAACAACCACAACCACCACAACCACAACTACAACAACAACCACAACCACAACCACCACGACAACCACAACCACGACAACAACGACAACCACAACGACAACAACAACAAGCACAACCACAACGACGACCACGACAACAACCACAACCACAACAACAACCACAACGACAACCACAACCGCGACAACAACGACAACCACAACTACAACGACAACAACAACAAGTACAACCACGACGACAACGACAACAGCCACAACGACAACAACAACCACGACGACAACAACAACAACAACCACAACGACAACAACAACCACGACGACAACAACAACAACCACAACGACAACAACAACAACCACAACTACAACCACAACCACCACCACCACCACTACAACCACAACTACAACCACAACCACCACCACAACCACAACAACAACCACAACGACAACAACAACCACGACCACCACAACAACAACCACAACGACAACCACAACCACCACCACAACTACAACTACAACTACTACGACGACAACCACAACCACCACGACAACCACAACCACAACCACAACCACGACCACCACGACAACCACAACGACAACCACAACCACAACAACCACAACTACAACCACAACGACAACCACAACGACGACAACAACTACAACAACCACCACAACCACCACCACAACTACATCTACTACGACAACAACCACAACCACCACAACCACAACTACAACAACAACCACAACCACAACCACCACCACAACCACAACCACGACAACAACGACAACCACAACGACAACAACAACAAGCACAACCACAACGACGACCACGACAACAACCACAACCACAACAACAACCACAACGACAACCACAACCACGACAACAACCACAACGACAACAACAACCACGACGACAACAACAACAACAACAACAACAACCACAACGACAACAACAACCACGACGACAACGACAACAACCACAACGACAACAACAACCACGACAACAACAACAACAACAACAACAACCGCAACAACCACAACGACAACCACAACCACCACCACAACTACAACTACAACTACTACGACGACAACCACAACCACCACGACAACCACAACTACAAGCACAACCACGACCACAACGACAACTACAACCACAACAACCACAACTACAACCACAACGACAACCAGAACGACGACAACAACTACAACAACCACTACAACCACCACCACAACTACATCTACTACGACAACAACCACAACCACCACGACCACCACAACAACAACCACAACTACAACAACAACCACAACCACAACCACCACGACAACCACAACCACGACAACAACGACAACCACAACAACAACCACGACAAGTACAACCACAACGACAACGACAACAACCACAACGACAACAACAACCACGACCACCACAACACCAACAACGACAACAACCACCACAACCACCACAACAACCACAACCTCAACCACGACAACCACAACAACAACCACAACAACAACAACCACAACCACCACCACAACTACAACTACTACGACGACAACCACGACAACAACCACAACGACAACAACAACATCCACAACCACCACCACCACAACAATAACAACAACGACCACCACAACAACGACAACAACAACAACAACAACGACAACGACAACGACAACTACAACTACAACCACAACCACAACCACAACCACAACCACGACGACAGCCACAACCACGACGACAACCACCACTACAACCACAACCACGACCACCACGACAACCACAACGACAACCACAACCACGACGACAACAACTACAACAACCACCACAACCACCACCACCACTACATCTACTACGACAACAACCGCAACCACCACGACCACAACAACAACCACAACTACAGCAACCACAACCACAACCACCACAACAACCACAACAACCACAACCACGACAACATCGACAACCACAACGACAACAACACTGACCACAACGACAACTACAAGTACCACTACGACAACAACAACTACAACGACAACCACAACTACAACAACCACTACCACCACCACAACTACTACTACGACAACAACCACAACCACCACGACAACCACAACCACGACAACAACGACAACTACAACTGCAACAACAACAACGACAAGTACAACCACGACGACAACGACAACAACCACAACAACAACAACCACGACCACCGCAACAACAACCACGACAACAACCACAACCACAACGACCACCACAACTACAACCACAACCACGACCACCACGACAACCACAACTATCGCGACAACCACAACCACGACAACAACGACGACCACGGCGGCAACATCAACAACCACAACGACAACTACAAGTACTACTACGACAACAACAACAACCACAACCACCACGACAACCACAACCACGACGACAACAACTACAACAACCACCACAACCACCACCACCACTACATCTACTACGACAACAACCGCAACCACCACGACCACAACAACAACCACAACTACAGCAACCACAACGACAACAACAACCACAACCACCACGACCACCACGACAACCGCAACAACAACCACAACCACGACAACCACAACAACTACAACAACAACCGCAACCACCACCACAACAACAACTACTACGACAACAACCACAACCACCACGACAACCACAACCACGACAAGAACGACAACGACAACAACCACAACAACAACAGCAACAACGACAACCACCACCACAACAACAACGACTACCACCACCACCACCACCACCACCACCACCACCACAACTACAACTACTACGACAACCACAGCAACAACCACGACAACCACAACCATGACAACATCAACAACCACAACTACAACAACCACGACCACTGCCACAACCACAACCACGACGACAACCACAGCCACAACAACGACGACAACAACAACCACAACCACCACCGCAACTACAACAACCACAACCACCACGACAACCACAACCACGACAACAGCGACAACCACAACTACTACAACAGCCACAACCGCGACGACAACAACAACAACTATAACGACAACAACAACCACAACCACCACGACAACCACAACGACATCCACAACCACCACCACAACCACAACAACCACGACAACCACAGCCACAACTACAACTACTACGACGACTACCACGACAACAACCACAACTACAACAACGACAACAACGACAACCACGACAACTACAACCACCACAACAACGACAACGACAACCACAACCACAACTACAACGACAACTACTACAACCACCGCAACGACAACGACAACAACAACCACTACCACGACCCTCAGTTCGACAGGTTTCGACCCCGGCACCAGCACCAGCACCAGCCCAATAAAACCTTACTACTCCAGGTATCGCTATCAACGACGGCACCGGCGTATCCGACATAGCCACTACCGCAAATACCGCAAATACGACGCAGACAGCGACTACCATCACTACAGCAAGTACTACAAGTACTACGCAGACAGTTTGAGCCAGCAAGTTGCAGAGTGAGTCTGCTGCAGACAGGCAGTTTCTGTGTCAGCGCTTTCATCCTTGAGTGTTGGCACGTGCCTGTCGAGGGCTTCCTTAATTCGCACGGTCTTGCCCTCAATGTAAGCGAGCTGGGTTGAGCTAGAAAACATAGAGCAGAAGTTGGAGACAGCGCGGAACTCAATAAAAGAAAAGCACAGCGAACGTCCACACACAAAGTGTCAAGCGAGTTTGGTTCTCTTGAATTCTGGCTGGAGCACGGGGCAGCAGAAAATGAAGACAAGAGAAACTGTATGCTTGTCGCTGGCCGCACGTCGCGGGATTCGGGATTGCCCTGCGCAATAAGGGGGAAGGGCGAAATCAAGAAACCTTTTAAGTTGGGTAAAAGCTGGTGTTAGGGTGGTAGCCGATGGGCAAAATGCAATTCAGGCAAGAAAATCAATAAAAAGAACCAGCTTGTGGTTTATTCGCTCCAAGCCAATGCTAAATGCAACAGGCTCTTGGAAACAACGTCTTCGCACATCAAAGCAAACTCCAAAACTTACCCACTTCAAATCTAAGTCTTTTGACTCCCCCCAAACGGCACATTACGCAGGCCGCGGATTGCGAGGTCTTTTCCAGGTCGTGCAAAGACTGCGCCCGGAACAAAGTGTAGAATTTTGTTGTTTCCTCCAAGTTGTTCACTTGGCGCAGCAGACACGCTTCTAAACGAGTTGCGCCGCCAAAGAGCCACCTGATTGTGCAAAGCAGTCCAGACTCACAGTCAGGGATATCTCAGTGGCTCAATGAAGCGGGAGCGTTGAGCCGCGCAACGGCGTGGGATCACTTATCTACGCAAGTTTAATTATTTTTTCCTCGCGGGTGCAGAAAACCTCGCGGAGCGAGAAGGTTGAGCAGCGCTTGCTGCTTAATTCTTTTTGCCTCGAGGGTGGCAAATCCTGCGTGGGCATTGAGCCGAGGTCGGTGTTACAAAAAATATTCAGCGCTCCTTGGAGCCAGTCGCTCTCCAGTCGGAGGAAACATCGATGATTCATCCGCGCACATTTTTCGTGGTATATTTTTTTAATACACAATGTATATTCTCCTAGGTTCTCCCATAGACCAGCATGCACCCTGGACATCCCTCACCCTTCCCACCTCCCACCCTTCCCCACCTCCCACCATTAACAACAGAATATGGAGAATGTTTGGTGTTATTAAATAAAGAATCTGAAAGACGTATTCTAAATAAAAAAGAAGAATTAATTACAAATCAAAAAGAAAAAAAGGATGCTTTACACGCTGAACATAATGTTATTGATTTAAAAGAGGAACATTTAAATGTCTAAGGTGGTGTTATTGATTTTAGAATAATTAAAATTTGAAGTTTTAAACATAGAAGCAGAAGATATTCAAAACTATGTTTAATGATTTATATTCCTTATAGTTTATTAATTTATTATCTTTTTTACCATCACTATTATCCTTTTTTATCTTTATTATCATTAATACCTTTTATTGGTATTAATGCTTTTGATTTTTATTATACTTTACCTGTTGAATATAAATAATTATTATTATTAGGTGATGTCTATAAATTACAAGAAAAACTAATAAGTGGTAAAGAACGTAGATGATATATGATGATGATGGTTCATGATAATAAGGAGGATAGATTATGATGATGATGGTTATATTGACGATGTTGTATGATGAAAATGATGATGTTAATTATTGTTTATGCCACGATGATTGTTATTGTAGTATCTTTTGTATGCTAAGCGTCGCTTGACGACGGAGTTGAAATATAAAACACGGGAACGCCGAACGGCAGATTACGATGATGATGCTGATGATCGCCATGATGGTGAGGATGGATGATGATGAATGTTGGTGATGAGATGATGGTTAACTAATTTAGTGAGGATGATTTTGATGATGGATGATGGATGATAATGATGATGGGTGATGATGATTGTTTGTTTTATTTGAAGAACATTATTCGAGCGTGCGTGTATAAGAAATTTGTTAAGACGATTATGGTGATGATGAAGATACGACGATCTTGATCATGATGATAAAATAGATAATGATGAGGATGGATGTTGATGATGGATGATGATGATGATAATAAGGATGAATAGTTGTATAATGATAGTGGATGGATGATGGTGATGATGGTTTTAGTTTATGGATGGTTTATCGATATAATGATATTATTGATATTGGATAATGAATGGTCGATATATAATGGAGATGAAAATGATGATGATGATGATAAATTGATAATAATATTGAATTATGATTTTTTGATGTATAATTATTAATTTAATTTGATATTAATTATGGCAAAATAATTTGATTTTTTTTTATAAATTGATTTGTTATATATAATTTAATTTAATGGTTGTATAGATTAATTAAATTCTTTTTATAAATGAATTTGATGGAAATTGAATATATAAATTTATTATTTTATAAATAATTTTTATGGTTTTGTTTTTATTGATAAATTAATTTGATGTAATTTATAATTTAATTTGATGATTAGATTTTTTGGTATGATTTTATTGGGTTGTTTAATGTATTTTGTGGTTTGTGTTTGGAAAATTATATATATATTTTTTATATATAATTGTTTTTTATTTATTTGATATATATATTTTTTTTTATTGTTATTTGAATTATAAAATAATCTTTATTTATTTATCTTGATATAATTATTTTATTTATTTTATGTTTTTATTTTTTTTTTTCCCCCTCCAAATTTGTTCGAATTAACTAGATTCTTTGTCCGGAAAATTTAATGGTTTTATTTTTTGGGAATCTAATTTCCCGAAATAATTCAGATATTTTTTGAAAAATTATAGATATTTATATTTTTTCGATATATTCCGAAACCATTTTCGTGAAATATTTGCTCGGATTGTTTGTTTATTTCTTTTTAAGTATTGTTGTGTATTTGTTTATGATTTATAATTGGAATATTTTGATTTTATATTCTGATTTTATTTTTTTTTCTGCTTTGGATTTTATATCGTACGCTGCTGGAAAACAATGGGCTCCCAATAATATATTATTGGGTTTAAAGAATGAGGAATTTATGGGTGTGTATTATTGTTTTTTCAATGGTTTACGTTTTCGGCAAATTGATTATGAAATTAGGAATTTAAAATAAATTTGTGGCAAATCTAATGAAGAATAGGGGTGTAATTTGGGCCATTCTTTTATAGATTAAATTATTTTAGTTATATATTATATAAAATGTTGTTATTATATATTTTTTTGAATTATAAGATAGATTATATATATAAATATATCTACAATTTCATTTTCGGTAATAGTAACATTTTTTAGGTAAACTCGGATAATCGTTCGCCTTAGTTAGCTTTAGTTATACATCGCGGCGGCAGATACAGGAATGGATATTAAAGATAGCCCGGATCTGGTAATAGGAATTGCATTGGTTAGAAAGATATATAACGAACAATTTGCATTGATATGGTTTCCGATTTTTTTCCAAAATTATTATTAGAATTCGAAAAAATCTTATTAAGAATTAATGCCCTACGTCTCGCTTGCGAACTGGTTGGTTCGCGCTAGCAGCGGCCTGTAGCATGGTCTTTGAGTATCGACGGGTATAGTCTATTTTTGGCAATGATCTCCTCTTCGCCTGCCGCACCGCCTCTAACTTCGTCGTATACATATCCAAGGCCTACAACGTTTACTACCGTTGTGTAGCAACTTATGAATAAGATCGCGAAATTGCACTTCGGCACACACTTTTAGGTGCCGAGCTTGACCAGTTAGACTGCAAACACGGTTATCTACGACCTCCAAATCCTGGATATTACTTTGGAAACATCGACAAATCGAGGCGAATATAATAATCTCGGCCCTACTGTTGAAACACAAATTCCTCGACTAAGGCCGATGACATTACATTGACCACCCTGGGCAAGGTGCTCTTAATGCCCACCCAATCACACTGGGTAATTTCTTTGGTGCATTCTAATATCCAGAGCTCCGTCGCCTCTACAAGCTTATAATAGGCGATTTCAAGTTGGAGGGCTATACGACATGACCCTAAGCGTTTAAAGCGACACAAAAACAGGGACAATGATTGCGACGAAAGCGTTGCGTCTAACCCCCGCTTCAGCCAAGTAACCTAAAACCTTTTTTCGTAGTCATAAAAAAACAGATTCTAGAATATTTGTAAAAATCTTAAAATAAACTAATTAAAATATGGCCCTCGCGCCTACGGCACATCTTTTCTTCATAGGATTCGACAATAGCTTATTAAGAGCGCAATTCCACCTCATGTCTCAAATGATTTGCTTTCTGCGAATTGGTAAGCAAAACGAAGGGCTTGTTCCTTGCCCTCTATATACTCCTCCCTTGGGGTAGCACGCTTGCCTTCTTCTTTCTTACCAACTCTCTTTTGTTACCCGATCGTCTTTTTCTCTTTTTAGTAGGAAAAATGCAAATTAAATACGTCATAATGCGCAGAACTACAACTTGCCAAAAGAGGCAATTTCGCGAAGCTGCTTCTTTTCATTTAGTCTACTTCAAGGACTAGATATTGTCCAAAATCCTTTAATTCGAATATTTAGTCTGCCAATCGCTAGTGGTAGTAAACAGACGAAATGAAAATAGGTAGTTCGGGGAAGCGTGCCTTTCTAAAAGCTGTAATTTTGTAGTTAGATGAATCTGTTTTTAAGGCTTTCGGCCGCTTGATTACATATTTGCCTTTAAAATTGCGTCCTTGTAATTGCTCTACTGCGCGCTAATCCAAAATAGGGGATTCACAGAAGGCAAGGGATCAGCCCTCCTCCCTATTTACCAATTCGTTCAAAACAAACCAAACTACTTGCGATATAAGGCGTTACGGCGCTCGTAACAAGCTGCTGCCGGAGACCCAAAAAAAGAGAAATGTGCCGTAAACGCGTGGGCTATATCTCAATCAGCTCAGCGTTTTGCTTTTACGACATGAGGCGTTACTGCGCTCGTAACAAGCTGCTGCCGGAGATCCTAAAAAACGAGAGATGCACCGTAAACGCGTGGGCCATATCTTCATCAGCTCAGCGTTTTGCTTACCTTGCGTCTTTGCAAGTATTCTGGAATCTGCATTTGATTGAAATGGGGAAGGACGTAATGTTGTCTCATTGCTTTTCACCATTTTTGCACTAGTTAAAAGAACGTTTGGCGCTAGTCGGCGCCAACATGCCTCAACTTGATTAAGTAAATAGTGTGTTAGCCGCGCCCGAAACCTTTCTGAACGTTATTGGGTGGGATGTTGAAATTAGAATGACATAGCGGGCGACCTAGGGCGTCGTGCCACGTATTTGAGAGCTTGCCGAGTCACAAGGGCCCGGCGCGCCGGGTCCCGCGGTTGAGCGTGTAGATCCATAAGCCTCGGCGTAGGATTTTGTGCGCCGGGTTATATAAAATTCTGGCAGATCGCAGTTGCGTGGCAGATTTCTGGTGGCTTTATTGTTTTCGAGACACTCTTTTTAATAAAACGATTTTACGCGATATTACACGTTAATGCGCGTTGCTGTGTAACCATACGTCTCGCGATCTGCCTGACGATATCTTCACACTTTGGGGGCCGAATTATTGGCGTTACAACTAACTGAAACGGAGTGCACGGAGCGCACGCCCGAGCCTAGCGAGTGGGAGAAGCATGTAGGCCGACGTATTTGGGGCGGCTAAGGTAGGACTCGGGTGGCTTTTAAGCCCAACAATATTTTATTTTATCAATGTAACCCCTTTCTTAATTTTATTTTTAAGGTAGGTAGGGGGGATTATTCTTCTTTCGGTTGTCGTTAAAGGCTGGGCGCGACCTCCAATTTGATGATATATATATTAGCATGGACAATAACGATTTCGTGGGTATCACCGGCACCTTCTTCGGCACGGCGGCGCAGGGGTTTAGTGCACGGCGCGTATGGACTTTCTCGGTGTCCCGAGCGGAATCGCGAATTAGTTTCCGTCACTGACTTAATTACTTGCTATGTAACAATAAAATACATATTAAAGGGGACACTTTATACCTCTTAGGAAACCACCTTTATTATCTCCGACCGAATTTCTAAAATCAAATCGAAAAAAAAAAAAAAAAAACATAATTTCTATAATTAAAAGAAGTAAAACCTTCGCCAAATATAAAGAATAACGAATCTAGAAAACTAATTGTATTTAGAATCACTATAAATTAATTGCCGGAGGAAAATAGAACGTTATAAGCCACTTAGGAAACATAGGCATCGCAATAGGCAAACTTAACAATATGAATACAAAACATAAATAAATCAGCATAAACATTAAAGAAAAAAAAAATTCTAAATTCGAGAATGATGTTTTTTAATCCTTCTTTTCCAAAAGTATTGGGAATAAGGCTATTCGAATATATTTTCGGAAATTATATTCTTTATTATTCAAAGAATATATTAAAGCCAAATTAGAGTATAAAACATAGAATAAATTTTATAAAAAAATCAAATTGCCTTATAACAAAAAAAAAAGATTTTCTATATTAAAACCCGAATGGATTAAATCTTAGGATTCAATTCGGGCAGCCGAACATATATAAAAAACATATTCCAAAATAAATTATTAAAAACGATTTTCGAATTATAAAAAAATATCATTTTTTTCTAAAATATTATTTTATCCTCAACAAAAACCACCAAAATACATACTCTACCCCAACATAAAAACTAAAATTAAATTAAAATCTTAATCAAGCCAGCGATCGATGCAAAATAAACGGCCAAATAACGTAAATTCCGACTAAGAGCCCATTATAAGCGGAACCCCCATACAAAAGGTTAGAGCAAAGCGAAAAACAATATCAAATAACAATCAACAATCGACAATTACAATATATTTCATTATGGCAAATTCGAATATAAAATAACAAATTACCAAAATTAAAATATCATAATCTTAATTCAAATATAATTCAAATAATCATTCCATCTCTTTAACAAAATAAAATTCAATTCCAAAAATATCTAAATATATCATTCAAAATTACCTCCAAAAATATATTATCTATAACATACAATTCCACAAAAATATCTATTAAAAAAATATCTTAATCTATCTATGTATACAAATTTAATCACAAAATATCATATATAATTAATCTATCTATCCATTTCGAATTTTAAACAACAAACCATACAAATATAAATCCAACCCAATCCAAAAAAACAACAAATAATATCATCAAAACACTAAAACTATTATAACAATACTCCATCCAAATCATCATGTTTATAACAAAAGATTATACTCATCATATATTTCACCAATTTTCACCACAATATAAATTCCGAATAAAAATTAAAAAATATATATATTATAATTATTCATTGAATTATGTTTAATAATCCTATTATATATGAAATACGATCCCACCACCATTCCAATTTTCATATATATATATATATATCTTCAAAAATTATATAATTTAATTATAAAAAATACAACATATTTCTATAATATTAAATACAATTATTTAAATATTTTTTATTTATTTCAATATTTTTGTTTTATATATTTTTTAATGAATCACATTTTTCAACAAATTGCCAATTAGACAAAGATCAACAAATGCAAATATTTTCCTACGCCTGAACCATTTCTTTTTCAAAACAAAGCACAACATCATAGTGACCATGTTGTCTTCAAAGCCCCAAGCCCGTAGGCCCGCCCAGGTCGAAACTTGCATTCCGAGCTTCCGGCTCGCAAAGCAAGCGGCTCAGATATCCCAAGTCAGCCATACAGAGGACGCCCTGAAGACAAAGGTTGTCTTTCCATAGAAATTTCTGCACAAAGCCAAGTTAGTCGGGATAAGAAAAACCCTTTCCAAGAGGAAAGTCGTCTCTCTACAGGAATTTGTGCACAAATCCATGTTAGTCGGGATAAGAAAGATCGATTTAGCATTCCTGATTTAGCATTTCTTCATCCAAGTACACCGTCTGCTTAGCGCTTCTCGAGCAAGCCACGGACACCGTCAATCACAAGGTGTGTTTTGTGTGTGTGTGTGTGACATGTCATTGGTTCACAAATGAAAGGGCCAGGCAGGATCAAAACGTGGGCCTTGACAAAAAAGTGCTCTCCGTGCCGGGTGAGCGCAGTCATCCTGTGTCATCCAGCGATGCGTCAACTGCTTTTCACAGCTTTGGCATCTCAGTGTCTTCAAAAGCTACAGTGGTCGCACCAGGCGCGACGTGAAAGATGTTCACCAGGCTTGCGCACCATGTTTTCAAACACATATTGACCACAAACTTTTCAAGCGCCATTCATAAATCCTAAAATTTAAAGCCTTGCGAGACTTCGACCTCGAAACCAGCTGGGGTGCAAAAGCCACGCCGGTCTCAGAAGCTCAGGCCTTCTTTGCATCCCATCGCCCCGTTTTCTTCATCATGTCGAAGATGCAGTGCACCCTCGGCAAAACTCAGTCCAACCAAAACTGGTGACCAAATTCGCCACTAGATGGGACGAAATGCATAGTCTTCAAAGCTTAGTTGCTGTTGACCCCCTGCATTTTGTTTTTAAACAAACTTTTTTGGGGTTTAGTGGAAAACCCATTGACTTCCTAAAAGGTTAAAGTCTAAAGATCCAACCCAATAGCAGTCAAGAAAGCTGCAACAAAAGCTGAGGAGGTCCTTTTCAATCTCCGCTTTTAGAGAAATTCCTAGGGCCCTGCCCAACCAACTTGTCGGATTTGTGCAAGCGGGCAACTACCGAAGGGTAAACTCGGTCGGGGTCCGAAAAACAACGCACTATGCTACATGGGAGAAAGCTGAAAAGACACAAGAAAGCCCGACTAAACTTTAGGATTTTCATTGATATAGTGTGATATAGCTATATTTTGGCAGGAGCAGGTCATTTGGCCTACAAAGATGTAGTTCCAACAAATACAACCCGTCACTTTCCCGACTTCCCATATCAGTAGCTATTGACGGGTCATGTCGAACCATTGTTTAAATCAACCCTTTGGTCTTTGGACCATGCGTGTTTTCCCTATGTCCTGCTGAGGTAAAGGGCACCAGGCCTCATTTTGGCGTATCCCCTTCGCCAACGTCAAACCAATCCAGCAAGCAAGCTCAGCTAGCAGGCCATCACCCCCACCTTTCACGGTCCAACCAACATCAGCAAAGTTTGCCATGACTCAAGCGGATGTTTTTTGTTCGGCTCCCTCGTGTGAAAAACGGTGAGCTCGGTGGCCATAGGCAGAAAAACCGGGAAAGCAGTCAAAGCCGTCGCCGAGGCACACGTCCAGTGCCTCCGTGGCCGCGGGAGGAGCGTCGCGCTCGCAGAGCGATCGCTTCTCATCCAGCGTCTGATCTCCTGAGTCGGGGAAATCTGCCGGGTGGCGATAGGGGTTGGGGTGCATAGGGTGGATGGGATTAAGGTGGGGTTCGTCCCTTGTGCTGGAATTTGGTTCTTTCCCCTTTTCGTGCCCTAGGAACGAGAAACAAACACAATTTCGGATGGTACTTCGTCTTCACTTTCCGCCCCCGGGCCCCCAAATGATATGCTTAAGTTTTAGCCCAGCCTCGAAACGTCATAGTAATTTCGGATGAGTTCTCGGTTGAGTTCGGGTGTATGGCCTGCAACACGGTAGACTTCCTTTTTGTTTTCCTTTGAAACGACCACACGAAGGACAGCATCAAAATCCTCAAACAACACGCGTGCAAGGCTCCTTGTGCTAGGTCCTCCAGTAGACGTTTGAATAAGGGTACACTTTTGTTGTGTAGTCTATTTTAGCTATTTTAGTGAGGGAACCCTCCCCCAAAAAAGGGTAATGTTGGACCTCCTTTATTAATAGTACTCTCTATTGTGGAAAATATTTTTCTAATTCAGAATCGTTGGACTGTTTTAGGGGCTCTCTATTGTGGAAAGCCTTGTGCCGGAAACAACGCTGGGAAAAATATGGGCAACACACTTGGCAAACAAGTCGGGCAAACAACAGGCAACCAAATCCTGGCAAACATTGGAAAATTGTTTTCTTGAAGTGGTCCCCAAACCATCAAATTTAAGATAACTTCTTTACAAAAAAGTGCGGGCAAACAGTCACACAAAGGGGGGTGCCCACAAGAGGCCCAGATCCTCTTTAATGCGACTGTTTTGGGGTCCTCTTTAGTGTCCACCTGATTTTGGGGGTTGTTGAAAAAACGACCCTTGGCAATACTAAAGTAGAATTGGCAATGCTAAAGTAAGTACTGGGGATCTGAGAGTCAGCCTTGGCAATACTAAAGTAGAATTGGCAATACTAAAGTAAGTACTGGGGATCTGAGAGTCAGCCTTGGCAACACTAAAGTAGAATTGGCAATACTAAAGTAAGTACTGGGGATCTGAGAGTCAGCCTTGGCAACACTAAAGTAGAATTGGCAATGCTAATGTAAGTACTGGGGATCTGAGAGTCAGCCTTGGCAATACTGAAGTAGAATTGGCAATGCTAAAGTACTGGGGATCTGAGAGTCAGCCTTGGCAACACTAAAGCGGAATTGGCAATGCTAATGTAAGTGCTGGGGATCTGAGAGTCAGCCTTGGCAATACTAAAGTAGAATTGGCAATGCTAAAGTAAGTACTGGGGATCTGAGAGTAAGCCTTGGCAATACTAAAGTAGAATTGGCAATGCTGAAGTAAGTACTGGGGATGTGAGAGTCAGCCTTGGCAACACTAAAGTAGAATTGGCAATACTAAAGTACTGGGGATCTGAGAGTCAGCCTTGGCAATACTAAAGTAGAATTGGCGATACTAAAGTAGGTCTTGGGGATCTGAGAGTCAGCCTTGGCAACACTAAAGTAGAACTTGCAGAGTCAGTCTTGGCAACACTAAAGTAGAATTGGCAATGCTAAAGTAAGTACTGGGATCTGAGAGTCAGCCTTGGCAACACTAAAGTAGAATTGGCAATGCTACAGTAAGTACTGGGGATGTGAGAGTCAGCCTTGGCAACACTAAAGTGGAATTGGCAATGCTAATGTAAGTACTGGGGGTCTGAGAGTCAGCCTTGGCAACACTAAAGTAGAATTGGCAATACTAAAGTAGGTATTGGGGATCTGAGAGTCAGCCTTGGCAACACTAAAGTAGAACTTGCAATACTAAAGTAAGTACTGAGGATCTGAGAGCCAGCCTTGGCAACACTAAAGTAGAATTGGCAATGCTAAAGTAAGTACTGGGATTCTGAGAGTCAGCCTTGGCAACACTAAAGTAGAATTGGCAATGCTAAAGTAAGTACTGGGGATCTGAGAGTCAGCCTTGACAATACCAAAGTAGAATTGGCAATACTAAAGTAAGTACTGGGGATCTGAGAGTCAGCCTTGGCAATACTAAAGTAGCTAAAGTAGAATTGGCAATGCTAAAGTAAGCTGACTCTGAGAGTCAGACAATCCAAAGTAGAATTGGCAATACTAAAGTAAGTACTGGGGATCTGAGAGTCAGCCTTGGCACTAAAGTAGCATTGCCAATTCTACTTTAGTGTTGCCAAGGCTGACTCACAAAAGTAGAATTGGCAATACTAAAGTAAGTACTGGGGATCTGAGAGTCAGCCTTGGCAAACTAAAGTAGAATTGGCAATACTAAAGTAAGTACTGGGGATCTGAGGGTCAGCCTTGGCAACACTAAAGTAGAATTGGCAATACTAAAGTAAGTACTGGGGATCTGAGGGTCAGCCTTGGCAATACTAAAGTAGAATTGGCAATACTAAAGTAAGCACTGGGATCTGAGGGTCAGCCTTGGCAATACAAAAGTAGAATTGGCAATACTAAAGTCTGGGGATCTGAGAGTCATCCTTGGCAATACTGAAGTACTGGGATCTGAGAGTCAGCCTTGACTATACCAAAGAAGAATTGCATTGCTAAAGTTAGTACTCGGGATCTGAGGGTCAGCCATGGCAATACTAAAGTAAATTTTCAATGCCAAAGTAGGTACTGGGGATCTGAGAGTCAGCCTTGGCAACACTAAAGTCAATTGCAAACTAAAGTAAGTACTTGGGATCTGAGAGTCAGCCTTGGCAACACTAAAGTAGAACTGGGCAATGCTAAAGTAGGTACTGGGGATCTGAGAGTCAGCCTTGGCAATACTAAAGTAGAATTGGCAATGCTGCTAATGTAAGTACTGGGGATCTGAGAGTCAGCCTTGGCAACACTAAAGTAGAATTGGCAATGCTAATGTAAGTACTGGGGATCTGAGAGTCAGCCTTGGCAACACTAAAGTAGAATTGGCAATGCTAAAGTAAGTACTGGGGATCTGAGAGTCAGCCTTGGCAACACTAAAGTAGAAGTTGGCAATGCTAAAGTAAGTACTGGGGATCTGAGAGTCAGCCTTGGCAACACTAAAGTAGAATTGGCAATACTAAAGTAGGTACTGGGGATCTGAGAGTCAGCCTTGGCAATACTAAAGTGGAATTGGCAAAAGTAAGTACTGGGGATCTGAGAGTCAGCCTTGGCAATACTAAAGTAGAATTGTCAATGCTAAAGTAGGTACTGGGGATCTAGAAGCCTTGGCTAAAGTAGAACTGCAAAACTGTAAGTACTGGGGATCTGAGAGTCAGCCTTGGCAACACTAAAGTAGAATTGGCAATACTAATGTAAGTACTGGGGATCTGAGAGTCAGCCTTGGCAACACTAAAGTAGAATTGGCAATGCTAAAGTAAGTACTGGGGATCTGAGTGTCAGCCTTGGCAACACTAAAGTAGAGTTGGCAATGCTAAAGTAAGTACTGGGGATCTGAGAGTCAGCCTTGGCAACACTAAAGTAGAATTGGCAATACTAAAGTAGGTACTGGGGATTTGAGAGTCAGCCTTGGCAACACTAAAGTGGAATTGGCAATGCTAATGTAAGTACTGGGGATCTGAGAGTCAGCCTTGGCAATACTAAAGTAGAATTGGCAATGCTAATGTAAGTACTGGGGATCTGAGAGTCAGCCTTGGCAACACTAAAGTAGAATTGGCAATGCTAATGTAAGTACTGGGGATCTGAGAGTCAGCCTTGGCAATACTAAAGTAGAATTGGCAATGCTAATGTAAGTACTGGGGATCTGAGAGTCACCGGCATTGGCAATGGCAACACTAAAGTAGAGTTGGCAATGCTAAGTAATACTGGGGATCTGAGAGTCAGCCTTGGCAACACTAAAGTAATTGGCAATACTAAAGTAGGTACGGGGATTTGAGAGTCAGCCTTGGCAACACTAAAGTAGAATTGGCAATGCTAATGTAAGTACTGGGGATCTGAGAGTCAGCCTTGGCAATACTAAAGTAGAATTGGCAATGCTAATGTAAGTACTGGGGATCTGAGAGTCAGCCTTGGCAATACTAAAGTAGAATTGGCAATGCTAATGTAAGTACTGGGGATCTGAGAGTCAGCCTTGGCAACACTAAAGTAGAATTGGCAATGCTAATGTAAGTACTGGGGATCTGAGAGTCAGCCTTGGCAACACTAAAGTAGAATTGGCAATACTAATGTAAGTACTGCCCCTCCCGGACCCCCAGGGTCTCACTAAAGAGAGTCCCGCCGACTGGTTCCCCTGTTCCGGGGGGGGGGGGGGGGAGGGGGGGTCACACTAAAGAGAGTCCAACACTAAAAGAGTGGGGGGACCTAGCGTGATTCGGTGGGAGGCCATTCCTACGCTACATGCAGACAGCCCTTCGCTTGAAACCTTCGAAATACTTGGCCCCAAGTGGGTTTCCGCAAAACCCTACGCCTTTGGTTTGGCCCATTTTCCAAATCCAACTATTTAGCACCCACGATACATATGGCGTTCCGATGAACGTTGGACTTTCAGAACCATGCAGGTAGCAAGCTGTTCTGGCTTAGAGCTTCAACTTTAATAGTATTGCAACTAGTTATCCTTGTTGGCCTTATACGCAAACACACGCACACACGCCCTTCCAAACACAAACGCAAACACAGAAGCTGACACAAACACGGACGCAAACGCAGAACCAAACACACGCAAGCATTTCATTCTCCCGTATTCTTCGAAGATCAAGCGCTTGGTCTTGCCTCGGAGAATTCGCATGCACACACACACACACACACACACACCGCTGGGCCCTTTCTAAAGACTTCTGTAAAGCGCTGCGCAAAACTAGAATCCCCGAATTGTCGGGACAGTTCACAAGGGGCCCCCTTGTGCCCCCGCGTGGTTTTTTTTCTAACAGGGAAGTTCGCATTCTAGAGCTCCAGTGGCAATAAAAACGCTTCGCTGGAGTCAAGGGCTGCGACTTTTCCTCGGTTGCTTTCTGCTCCCCTGCTAAAAGGTTAACTTTTAGTGGTTTAATGGAAAACTAATTAGTTGGCAAAAGTTAAAGTCCTAACATCCCTTGGCAGAATGCACCAAAGTTTCCCCCCGCAGTCCTGGCACCAATCCTTCGGATTGCACAATGGCGTCTTTGGACGGCAGAGCGCGGAGGGCGATCTTCAGCGTCTGCTGCAGCATCTCAGCGCGACGCAAAAGCAGTCTCCGAGCTCGTCAAAGGGGCCCCGTGGTTTCTCTAGTAACTAAGTCACACCCTTGTGTAGAACCTAGAGAAACAATATTGAGGCACCACAGCGGTAACTGGACCGGCAACGCTGGAAATGTTTCAGAAGACCCGAGTCGAGCATACTAGCTCAGTTTGGTCGCAATGCTTTGCCCAGATTGGTGCATGGATTTGGAATTCAGATTCGTGAGCTGGTGGATTCCTGCAGTGCTGACCTTATTCCCCTCAGGAGGCTCACAGTCAGGCAAATCGTCAGGTCTGCTAGGTGTGCTCTGTGTGCCATGTGTGCTATGAGTGCTATGTCTGAGAAGCACACTATGCATGCAGGCCGGATTTTTGTGTGGGAGGTGAAGCTCATTCCGTTTTTTTTTTTTTTTTTTTTTTTTTTAATATATATATATCATTTCCATTCTTGGTTGCTGTTGACCCCCCGCAAAAAGTGAACAATTGTTGGGGGGTTTAGTGGAAACCCCCTTGAGGTCCCAAAAGGTTAAAGTCTAAAGATCCAACCCAATAGCAGTCAAGCATTCCCTTCCCTTCTTCTAGACCCTGGAATCCCTGAAGTTAGGAAGAGGGAGATATGGAGATGGAAAGGCTGGCATTTCTCTCCAACTGTCATGTGATCCCAGCTCATCTCCCCTGTTGTCCTAGCGAAAAGCCTGAGCCTCGAGCATCTGAAGCAGCTTTCAAGGGTACCTAAAAAGAAATATATGAAGAAGAGATAACATGAAAGTGATAGGAATAAGACACCAATCTCTATTTCCCTGCGTTTATCTAATCTCTCTCTCTCTCAGCTTTACACATGGAATGAAGATTAATTGCCTGGCATCTCTCCATCTCTCCCACTCACCACTCTTTCTCGCCCATCAGTTCTTGGAGAGAGCTGAGAGATAGAACATAGATGGATGCGCGCAAGACATTTTTGTCACACCCTTCATTGAGCAATTGCTCCACTCGGCAAGACCTGGATTTGAAATGGCTCAAGCCGAAGGAACTGCGATGCACGAATGACTCACTTCGGTGAATTTCAGCCCGTATGATACAGCAACCGTTGCCTAGATTGCCCCATCCTGAGAAAAACAGCTCGCCCTGAAAGCCCACAAAGCAGGCCAAGAAAGGCAAGGGGTCTCACAAAGGGAAGCAGATCTGCCGCAAATACCGGTCAGGCAAGTGCAACAGCAGAAACCCGCGCTCGCTTCCCTATGTGACTGGACGAAAGTTGGCTTGTGCAAAATACATAGGGGCACCTAGGTTGATAAAGTATGACGATAGCTGAAAGCTCAATCCGACGTCTCTGAGCAAGGCGCGCACAAAAACACTTTCGCTGGTTCTTCCCCAGCGAAAGAGAGCATGAGATTCAAATGGGTTTCAGTTGCTTTTGGCGACCTCGCCAGTCCGTGCCTGCTTGGCGCAGCATAGACACCTGCTTGACGGTTTTATAGTCAAGGTGTGGGACATGGCACAACAGGAGCCGGTACAGCGTCCCGAATGGGAGGGCCAAGGACCCAGCCTTGACCCTGGAGGACAGCCAGCACGGGATGCTTTTGCCGGCATAGACCTGGCTTCCTTCCAGCGCCGAATCATTCGGAGTCAATGTCACCTTGTTGAACCTCGGTTGCGAAATCTGCTCCCCTGCTAAAAGTGAATAACTTTTGGTGGTTTAATGGCAATTCCCATTAGTTGGCAAGAGGTTAAAGGCCTAACATCCCTTGGCAAAATGCAACGAAGGAACTGTCCGAATTCTGTAGATCTGCTCGGGCCTCTTCGCACACACTCGTCCATGGCCAGATTCTTCTCGTTCTCGGCTGCGTCAGCTGTTGTGGTGTCGGCGCACTCATATTCTGCAGTGATCGTCACTTCAGCATAGGGATAGTCATCAAAACCTGGTAGCTGGATTGGGCAGGGGGTTGTGTTCAACTGCTGAAATGCCTACCTGATTCAAACTCCAGTTGTGCAAACAACAAGGCCCCCATAACTTAAATAGTCAAACGGCCTGTTTAACCGCACGTTGAAGCACGTCAGCCTCCAAAGGCTGCTCACTAGCCCTCCGGTAGAAACTGCTTAGACTTTGAAACTGTTTAAACGCCGAAATCGTGCTTCTAGGCTGGTCGAAAACGGTGAAACTCGTTACACATTGCATCGCTCAAGCGTCCAAACGCCTCCCCACGGCAACGTCCTCACGAGCCCTCCGATTAAAACCGTTCCAACATTCAACCCGTGTATATAAGCCGCTTCTGTGAACTGATTTCTGAAAGTAGTACTAATAAACCCACAAGGCTTGGCTCAAGGACTCTAATAGAGATCATCATATGACCCCTGTATAGAATCATATGTCCCTCCTTCCAAAGGCCGTATGAACGTCGGCTCGGCTCATATACAACGGCCTCCTGAATCTTGTTTGCCTCGGACTCTTCGGCATCGGCATATCCCAGGCTGTGTTGGAAGGCCTGCAGCCCAGCAGTTGTGTCATTGCCACCAAGGATAGTTTGAAGGGCGAGATGGGCGACGTAGAGGGACGCAATTTGCACAGCGCTGGTCTGCCAATTCTGATCTTTAAGAGCAACTGCTACTATGAAATAGAGAATCGACAGCTCTTCGACAAGAAGCGCGACAAAAATGCCAGCCCAAGCTGGGAATCGCGTGTTTGCTCTGGGCGCTCTCTGACAGCGCCTCCGCATCCGACTCCGAGCTACTCATGGCAAAGGCGGCCGTGCGGACACGCACAGTCGACTCGCTTCCGAAGCCTTTGAAGCTGCGCACAGTCGCATCTGTGCAAATCTGCGAAGTAATCGAGGTGTTGATTCCAATTCCATTCTTTTCAACTCTCGTTCTTTCCAAAAACCGGCTGTTCTCCGTTTCCGGATTCTAGACAGAAGCATCCCTGGAAAGAATGGAATTGGAAGGTACCCCCTAGACTTAATTACAAGTCAACCCTAAGCCCCAAAGGTTTTGAAGAGGGAGTAGAATTGAAGGTGGGGGTTCCGGCTTTAGGGTTTCGGGTTCCTTTGCAACAGAAGTGGGGGGTGTTGTACTGCGCCTTGAACCGAAACCCCAAACACTTTGCCTGATTTGGCCCAAATCCCAATTCCAGGACTAATGGGCCCTTGCGAATGGCCCCTTGAAGGGGTAGGAAAACAAAAAAGGGTCCATTCACCAGGCCCCATTTGATTCTTCCTAGACTTTGCCAGGAAAATATCAGGTTCTATCATGGGGTCATACTAGTTTTGACAACCACAGCCACCCGTTGGAGGCCCACACAAACGGCGGTTTTCCTTTTGGTTTCGCTTGAAAGCCACAATACAATACGGATCTGGGTAAGGTTTAGTGCAAGAACCAAAATCGGTGCTCTCGCTCCAGGCTGTTCGTGCGTCTGAGGCATAGACCCATCCATGATACTGAGACAGAGTCTCTGAGTAGGCCTGGCTCGTCTTTTCGAAAGAGTTTGGCAGTCCCTTTTAGTTCTATTGAAACCCAAACAAACCAACCCATTTTGAGGGTCCCCTCAAGAATTCTTCCTCTGTCTTTCCCTCCCTCCAGAGTTGACTTTTGGATCGCCTCTTTGCGCGGACATTCTGCGGCTTGTGGGGCTTGCATGCCCAGCGGGCACGATGAATCTTGGAAGCGTCAGGCCATCCCCCTTGATGAAATAAGCAATGGACAAAGCCCACACATCAAACATGGGATGGTCTCAACCCTCGGATTTACTTTGGGTGGCTTGCCATCTCCTTCGCAATGCAACAGTACACTATGACAATATGATTGGCCCGACTCGCTGGACTTGGCTTCAGTGCTCTCGTTGAAATTCATTTGCTACTTCCATTCGGTTGAGGCCGTAGGAAACAGATGTCCAGTAGTGATGAACTCCTTTTAAAACCAACAAGGGAAAGTCATTAAAACATCTTAAGCAAATGGAGGGTTGCCAGGTCCTCCCAGATCTCCTGGCAGATCCTTAGCTTTCTCTTTGGCATGTTTCTCCTGGGCTGCCCTCAGATCCCTCGCTAAAAGTCTGACTTTTAGTGAGTCAAATGGAAACTACCACTATACACTAAAAGGCTAAAAGGCTAAGGAGCTGGATCATCAAGTCTCTGATACAGCTCCGTCAGGGCTCCCTTCCAATCATCGCTCGGCTTGGAGAGTCACCTTGACTCAAACGATCCCGCCTCGGTCGCTGCGTTGCCGGAATCCTGGGTGAAGATCTTCTTAATCATCACAAGGAAGAACTCCACGCCCCTGCCCCCCCCCCAAAAAAAAAAGCCCCTGCAGCCCCCCCCCTCCCCCCCCCAATAAGCTCGGGTGATATCCCCAACAGCACGCGGTGCTCTTTTTGTGCTCAGGCCCGACCCCAGCCCGGCAAGGCAAACCACCGCTTCAATGAAGGTACAGCCGACGGCGTCCCTTTCGCCGACGGTGCCCGACCAGGGCCTCAGGGCCCCGGACACCCACAGAACCTCGTGAAACCCTCGTGGCAACCTGATGGAAACCTGCTGGAACCCTGGTGGAACCTTACCTCAGGGCCGCCCCGAACCACGAACCTCGTGAAAATCCCCTCGTGGAACCCTGGTATAACCCTGATGGAACCTTACCTCAGGGCCGCGCCGGACCACCCCGGCGCGTATCCGGGCTGAGACCCCAAAGCTTTCAGCTGTTGTGGGAAAAACACACACACAAACAAACAAAACGACAACACTTTTTTGTGGCTTCCTCCTTTGCGGCCTGAACATGGGGTGCAACTCCAGGTGATCAGATTCGAAAAGCTTCAAGCCCTTGAGCAACTCCTCAAGTACCGCAGGGCTTCTTTCTTCCCCTGTTGTTCTGTAAAGCATCACCTGTTCGGCCAACTAAAGTTGATTTCCCTTAAGGGGAACATATCTTGGTTGACATATCTTGGTTGACAATGGAAGGGGAGCAAAAACTCGAATTTTAGCAGTGAAGTGGTTGGATTTCAACCACTAAACCACAATAAGCAAAACTGTAAAACATGTTTCCCAACAACAACCATATGGGGAGCCCTGCGAAGCCAGCGCCTGCAAAGCCAAGTGAGCTTCGCGATCCCCGTGTGTCCCACCGGCAGCTCCCTGAGCTTGTTGCGTGTCCCACGGCTTGCAAGAAATGGGTGGTTCGCAAATTGGGGACCCATGCAAAACGGGTGCTTCTGTTATTTTGTTTTTCTCTTTTCCCTACGCCATCCAAAAAAACCCTCCCCTTAAAGAAACACCCAAATGGCAAGGATGATGGCATGCAAGCCTTTTGGTGCATGGAACATGCTCTCCAAAAATTAAGAGGTCACCGTGCAGCCGCTGGCTGTTCTGCGATACAGGCATTTGACCAAGGTATACATAGGAACCAAGGATCCTGTCGACCGAAGGTCTGTTGTTTGGTTTCCCCCGCAGTTCCGCAGCTGATAGTCCTGCTGCTCTTACCCATTCCACACTATGAGTTGCGGCCGGTACTTAAGGGCATTTGAACGGGTCCTGCCGCAAACCTGGTCGCTGCGGGTCAAAACAACTGGTGCCCTCCGAATGGCCGATGGCTCCCTTGTTCCTTGCAACTCCCCGAAGTCCCTGGATTTGACGGGCAACGTCGAACTGGGCGCGCTGGAAACTGCCGCTCCAGTTTCTACGTGAACAGACCGGCACCTAGCCATGGTTGGGTTGTCCTTGAACCAATGCCCACTTCTTCAGCGGGGCCAAGTTTGTTTCCCCCTAACATCTTGGTTGCTGTTGACCCCCCTGCAAAAAGTGAACTTTTTGGGGGTTCAATGGAAAGCCCAACTTGATTTCAACCATTTTTTTTTTTTATTTTTATTTTTTTTACAAGTCTAAAGATCCGTTGCCCAATAGCAGTTAAGACATGGTCCCATGGCCAAGTCCAGAAACCCGCGGACTGGAAAAAAAAGGCGAGCCGGGAGCTTCGGCCTTGCGAAGCTCCGCACACGAGGGACGAGCTTTGGTTTGGTGATTCTGGGCTGCGGGGTTTGGAGATTCCTGAGCATTTCATTTGCTCCCGGATGAAAATCGGTGAGGGGCGGGTTCGCAAAGCAACATCCCTACCAGGACAAGAGATCGGAAGAGCTTGCCGACGTGGTGTGGCAAGTCAAAGCCAGCTGAACATGAAACAACATCTTAGTTTTGCTCAGGTATGCTCGCAAGGATTTCCATGGCGAGCTATATCAGAGAGGCCCCAAAGGGTCACATTCAGATTCGGTATCCTCACCCCCTCCCATGTCGGCTTGCCAGGCCCGCAAAAAAAGTTCAATTTCGGAGTTGAATCTAAAACTCCCACACTGGAGCCGGGGCTGAGTGCAAGCACAAACAACAGTCTCCATGAGCCTTCAAAAATGGGGTACACGGTACACCCAACATGTGGAGGGTCACGACCCTATATTTTCTTCTCATTGAGACCGCAGGTAGGAGGGCTTCAACTCAGAATGTTGACCTGCACGCGAGTGTGGAAGAAGACTATCCCTTGTGGGGGTGCCCTGATGCCACAGATCCTAGTTTTAGGATGTTCGGTCCAAACCTCGGTTGCTTTCTGCTCATCTAACTTTTAGTGGCTGAATGGAAAACCCATTAGTTGGCAAAAAGTTAAAGTCCTAACATTTAAGCAACGTGCCCCAAAGAAACAACTAACGCCTATTTGGCACCCGTTGTTTGGTTTGTTTGTCGCCAACAGAAGACCCCTTTCTGCCAGAACTATTTGCAAAGCATGAGCTAAGCAGCTGAAACAGGTCCAAGAACCCTAGCGCCTGTGAGGATGGCTGTTGAGAGTTAAGAGGGGTTGAATGGGGGTGAACCTAGCTCAACCTAGCTCCCTACTTGGACCCTTGGGGTTGAGCACTCAACTCGATACGAGGTGCAGAAACTTCGACATGGTTGCACGCTCCGCGGGTGCTTCGGAGTAGACCGCCTGCGCAGGCTTTGAACATTCTGATCTGCATCGTACAAAACAACTCCACAAACTTGAAGCAAGGCACCCTCAAGGGCCTATGTCACGCCTTCCGCTTGTCTTACCCCCAGATGACCTGCCATAAAATGAGCAAACTGCGAGTGTGTGTCCAATCCACTTTGTAGACCAGAGCTTCCACCAACCCTCCCCCAGTTGTCAGATTATAGGAAGCAGGCTGAGCAGCCATGTACTCTAATCAAACTTGGAAGGGGCCACCACTCGTGAAGGCCGGAAGCGCCATGAGCTCGAAGATTGAAGCAAGGTCTCGATTCGAATACGATGCCGGCAAGCGCTTCTCAGATGACCATGGATCCTATAAGACCGGGTGGCTCGCCATTTTTTAGGATTTGGAGCCCCAAAAAAGGCTTCGGCGTTCCTTTCGGTTGGCCTCCTTTTTTGGCCTCGGACGGGGAATCCGGGGAGTGTCCAGCCGAATCCTTGGGTCTAGCGCGGTCATGCGCTTCTTTTACCGGGAAGTGCCCTGCAACGGCGGGAGTGCTTCCGGCCTTGGCATTGGTGAGGTTCTGATCAATGTCCTTCACAATCATGCCAGCTGCCGAACCCAGCTTGGAAAGCATGTCTCCTGCGGTGCAGACCAGCTCAGCTACTCCTTGTTTTGGAGAAAGGATACATTCCAAAGGCAGCTGCCTGACGCAAGGCGTTGTGTGGGGGAACTCTTCGTTCGCTGCTGTGTGACAAGGAACCTGCCTTCTGGGTCATCAAGGGCAAAGTACATGTGCCTAGTAGACTTCGCATGTGTGTGTGTGGGCTGATCAGTAGCTTTGGCGAATTCTTGTACCCAAACAAACGCAATCCTTGCACTCCAAGAAAAATGATGGGCTACGTTTGCGAACAAGCACGCTTTCAATTACGACAATCAGCGCCACAAACAACATTCCGAAAATCCAAGCAGCGCAAAGAACACCTGGAACTTGCATCAACTTGTATGGAACCACGGCACAAAATGCCCTTAGAGCCTTTTAGGGTCTTCCAAAGCCAGCCACCGGTTTGTTGGAGCAAACCAGGAAATTCCCGGCCCCAAACCGACCCTTTTCCAGTTCAGTGGATTCCACCCTGCAAATGCTTCTTACCATCACTGGAGCGGCCGCCTGAGGATTCAATGGTTCAAACATGGCATCATCCATGCTTTCATGTTAATATCATGTTGATGTCGTATTGGGTGACATCCGCCACCCTGAACCAGGCTCCACGAGGTCCGAAATCGTAAGCCCACTAGGAGCGGGAAAAGCACATGGCTCGGTGAGCGTGTTGCTCAAGTCGGCCTTCCATGTTTCAATGGATCATTCTCGTTTCTCACAAACAGGGAAAAGTGTCTCCAATCTTTTGCTGCACCCGTCGCCCAAAGGTCCAACAAACCCATTCATTGATGCATCCCAGGCACGGTACAGCTCGCAAGCCTGGCTTGCAACGAAGGTGAGCATATGACCGCAACACTGTCACGTTCATTTGCTTGAGCTCCTTGGGGGGGGGGGGGGAACAACAAAAACATAGTTCCAGTGGTGATATATTATCTTTAAAACCAATAGGGGAAAACATATATCTATATACATGTTGAAACAACAAACACCTTAAAGCAAATGGAAGGTCACCATGGGGGAGAACCTTCTTGGAAGGTCTTAGACGGGCACTTTCGAATAGTTCTTAGAAAGGTAAGAGTCTCTGATGGATGGAAAGGGCTTGATGTCTTTCCTGCCACAAAAACCGATCCAAGGTGTGAAGGGTGATCCAACCAGGGTCACGGAACCAAGAAGGGACCATTGCAACCAAGAGGACAAAACCCATGAAGGGACCATCAAAACCGATATGATGTGGTCGGCCTCTGGTTGTCATGGACACTGCACTTCGTTGTGATTTTTTGTCCTGCACTCTTTATGACAAGGCTGGAAATTCTTCAGGGAAACCCCCGAGTTTTGGGCTGAATATTCCATACTAACCTACAAGAAGATTGAACCATGGAACCCACCCTCCGCACACGTTGCCGGCCCGAGACCAACGGTCCGCCTCCCAGAACTCTTCGAGCTTCACATCTGCCAGCGCGCCGGACTCGTCGCGCACTTCGCAGGCTTTAAATTCTCGGCGCGGCGGAATCGATGGCGCGACCAAATCGGGGTCGACTGTGGCTTCTCAAACTCGTGACTGAGCTTGGTTGACGTTGGAAGGGGAGCAAACAAAAAACAGTTAAGTGGGGATTTCCCACTAAACCACAATAAGCAAAAATGTAAAATGTTTCCCAACAACAACCATGTGAGCCCCTTTTTCAAAACCCTCTCAAAATGGACCAAAGGCTGCTGGCATCCACTGAACCTTGTATGTGGCAGTCAAAACTCTTTCTGAAATTCTCAAGCCGGTACGTGGCGTCAACGCTTCGAATGATTCCCATCTCTGTGATACATGAAAGGCTGGAAACAAAACTCACCCAGGGTCTGGTTCAAACCCTGCTGTTGACCTCCCACTCCCACATTCCCATGTACGTTGAAGCCTCTCACTAGTCTCATCATCGAAACCCGGGATGAAATGGTCTACCCAGAACCATGCACATAATTAAGAATGCGGATATCCGAACTTATGAAAATGGTTGGGATTGTGCCTTCACCTTCATCTACCCTAGTTTTGATTGTGCCTCACTTGAGAAGTTTTTGCAAAACCAGAGTTTCAAAGCTTGATCACATCGCGACATCGATGCAGGCCAAGCCACTCACGGTCATGAGAGCAAACCTCGGGTTGCGCATGCGAGCCAAAGCCGCACAAATCAACTCACCGGGCGATTTGGCAGAACCGGAGCTCAATAGTAGTGTCCCAATATCTCATGCACGGGCCAAAAAAGTCCAAACTGTTTGTACCACTACGATGGCCTTCCCAAAAAGTGACTAAAGTCCAAGAACTCAGGAAGTGAGACATCGACTTTCCAGAGATTGTCTGTGGCCCAACGGTTGCTTGCCTGGCCCCTTCAACCCTAACGCTGCAGCATGCCGCCCTTCATGGAAAGTACCAAACTGGGCCCCGTGAACCAATGGTCCCTCCCCTCCGCGCCCGCCATCACTCATTTGGAGCACGTTTCAAAGTGGGGACCTCCCACCCCCTACTCTTGACAAATGGAGGTTGATCAATCTTCTGGCCTCCAAATGACCATGAGTAACTTTTCCCACTAGTTGGACATACCATCTTCTTAGTGGGTTTTCCCCATGGTCATCCCATGTTCGGACCTTTTGCCCAGCCAAATGCCAAGCCGGACCGAGCGGCAGCGTGTCATACGCCTTCGGCGCTGCTGGATTCGCTCCCGGCTCCGGAAACTCCTCGGTGCGACTGGAACCCAGAAACCACTGGTAGCGGACTAATACCACTGGCGGATATTCGGAGCCCAACCCGCATGTTCCGCAAAACCGGGGCACCTTGAAATGTCTGAAACGTGGCCAGTGGGGGTGTCTTCTTGCTACCCTTGTCCTTTTCTTTGCATTTACGAAGCAAAGGGAAACCTTCCAATTCAGCCTATGCACTGGGGCCAATAGCCCAACCTTTGGGGCCCAATGCTCCCACGGCTTTTCGGGTGCTTGGGCGTTTTGAGGCTCGGAACACAAATGATTTGTGTCCATCTTTGGTTTCCTGGTCTAAGACAAAATCTTAGAGAGGGTGGAAGCCGTCTGAGGTGTGAGGGGCTGAAGCAATGTTCAGGCAGCTGAAACCAGGGAATCGCTTCACAAGGGGCTTGAGCTCCGCGTCTGAAGGTGCATCTGAAGGCTTGAAGGTGCGTTCCCTGACCGACGTCTAATGTTGACATGCGTCTGAATTCATCAGGACCTTGTCAATCCCAGAAATCCATCTGAATGAATGCCCTATGAAACCGGGAGCCACCCTTGATTAGGGTTATCCTCCGAATTAATCCGAAATCGACGCTGACACAAAAGCAGGGGCAAGCCAGCATATCAGCCATTGAAACCAAGCGCAAACCGATTCCAGTCGCATCATGCAGAGGATCGCAGCCTGCAGCTTGGCAGAAGCTTTCGGATGCCAGAGATGATATGCCCCAACTGCCACGGTCTATCCTTCCAGCCCACTTGAGCTCTCAAAACCCGGGTAGGTCAAGGCTAGGAAGCGAAGCAATCCCAGCCGGAAGCAGCTGCGGATCCCCCTCTTTTTGTGCTTCCCTACATCTTTATCTGGGTCCATGTGAAGCCGAGTCTTGATACTCAGGTCATTGGGCTCGGCTCGCCCTCCAGGTTCACTCCAAGCGGCTGGCTTGGCGATCTCGTCCTCCTTCATCTCCTTGGCGAGCTTGTGGCTGACCAGATCCTCAGCTCCCAGCAAAAGAAGGCGAGGTGCAGAAAAAGGGGCCATGTGCCAATCATGGGGCCTGGTTGTGGAAATGTCCAGAAGAGCCGCAAGATTGTCACTTGAAAGGGGATTGGCTTGGTGTCGCAGAAATAACTAGACCCACAACCATGTGCCCGGGCGCGACCGGAACCAAACATGCAGCAGGCGGCGCTTGCACCCGTTTGAATTGAACCCCGTCCAAGTTTTGCCAGAAAGCGGCAAACAGAAAATACATGGGTGTGCTATGGTGTGCTCTTCTTTTGGGAATTGAAGCCGCTTTTAAAGCGCTTGTAGTTGGTCGAAAAATGGAAATCAAAAGGAAACCCTTGCCTGTTCAGGGGGTCTGACTCCTTTGAGAACCCACAGGCATCCAACGAGGGCAAACTGGAGACTGGAGCACACACACAGGGCCGTGTAATGGGTCCATGGGACCTCATTTGGATGGGTGCCATGGTCAAAATCCTTGTTGAATCATGGTTCTGGCTTCTGCAGATCAACCGCTTTAGTGTCTAAGGGCTTTTTGCGGTGTAACTCACCGATTTAGGGCTTGACTTGACCTGTAAGGGGTGCTTTGACTCTTGGACATTTTGACCGATCCCCCTTTTCATGCGACTCTCCATGAATCAACAAAGGGGGGCTATGAATCCCGAGATCCCGGTCCCCTTTGACAACTTACCCAAAACTTTGCTACTCGCTGGTGTGTCCTGGAAGGCTCCTGCAATCCCAGGCGCGGTGTACGGAGGTGGCCAAGGAGGAGGCATGACCAATCCCTTTCGCACTCCCGTGAATGAAACAGTCCTCGTTTTGAGCCAAACGGATCCAAGCGGCACGGCTCGAACCCCTATCCCCTGAAAACGGCGCGACCTGTTCTGCTGGTGTGGTTCATCTCAACTACTCTTTAAAAGGACCCTCTAGTGCTAGATACCAGATTCTGCTTAATAAAACTGTTTCGAACTTCTGAAAGTTTTAGGACACACTCTTTGAGCTGTTCTTTCAACATCCATTCGGGCTCCCCGCTTTGACCGCCAACCCCCCTGCGAGGTGGCGGTCAAAAACAAATCGCCTGCCAAGCCACTCTGCCAGAAAAAAAACAAACAAACATGCTTCCGACGAGTGATAGATTCCCCTTAAAACCAAAGAACACAACCAGTACTCTTCAGTAAATGTAAGGTCAATGACCAAGTGTCTCGTGTTTATTATTTTTGCCCGCCCAGCACCTCTCAGAGTTGCCCTCAGGTGGAGGCTCTCTCTCCATTTTCAGGATGCTGATTCTGAAAACGCGCACAAACACACATACACACACACAATCACAATCACACACACACACACACATGCACCGATGGGAAGTGACACAGCTGGACAAATTGCCATAATTTGCAATCTGAAAATAAGGACACCCTAGTACAGGACCTTCCATCTTGGACGAGCTCGTTTTTACTTCCAGGTGGGCTTGTTGTCACTCCACGACCCTATGGGCGAAACAGGCCCTTCTGCGGTTCCAACTCTTTGACGAACCTCACACGTCTGAACACGAGACACCTTTTCCCCGATTGGATGGCGTTTAGCTCAATCCGAAGGTACCAATTGCCTGAGGGGTTTGCTCAGTGCATCCGTTCCAGATGTCAAAGAGAACCCACAACCACAACCCGCGAAAACTAGGTGCGCCGCTATTCCGGAACAGTCATTGTTTCTGTACACCACCAGGATTTCCCCTGCAAAAGTTCAATTTACTGGTGATTTCCCTTGAGACTGCCACTTTTGGAGGCAACCGGAAACCCTGACCACAGTAGGCCTAGTTCATGACACCCTCATCACTTCGAATGGGGAAGCGGCCCTAAAGCCTTGGGTGCGCCGCGATGCCTCTCCCGCGGCTCCGCTTTTTTTCTCTTTCGCGGCTGAGTCGAGCGCGGACAACCCCGGATCCGAGTTGGCTCAGTCCGCGTCTGCCGCACCTTGGCTTTGGTGTGCACGGCTGGGACATGTCCGGACATGTCGACCTCCGATTCATGCTCTCCAGGTTGACCGTGTTGTCTGCATCCGGCCAAGAACTGTGATTTCAGTTGTTTATGTTGAGATTGAATCTCTGCTTGGGTTTCCGCTGGCTTCTCGGTTCTGTTGTTGAGGTGGCTTCCCATCGTCAGTACTCCTGGCAACAGAGCTAGTCTTTGCTGCGCAAAAAATGCTGGTCAGTTCACATGTGTGCGCCACATTTTCTTCGGTCCGGGCTATCCTCACATCCCTGCTAAAAGTTTAACTATTGGTTGGTTGAGTGGAACCCCCCTACAAAACCCTAAAACAATTAAGCACATGCACGCATGTGGCCGGCACTTTGTTCAGTGCACTTCAGGTGGAAAAGGCGCCCTGAAGAAGCTCCATATACATTGGGGAGCGGGGGATCCCGTTGAAAATTGGTGGTAGGACAAGCAACGACGCGCATCAGCGGCAAGCTTGGCCGCCGGCAGCACACGCGGAAGACCTTGCGAGCCACAAACGGCGATTCCCGGCGCCAGGGCGGACGGACTGCGTGCCATGAAGGGCGAGAGGAGACTCCCTGGTTTTGTCTCACCGTTCTCGCAGTTTCAGATGGCTTCGTTGGGACAGACCCCCGAAGGATGCCACTTGCGAAAAGAACCTCGGTCTTCAACCAAGCATGGTCGATAGGGCAAGTGTTCCAAGGTCCACTGGAATCACGACACTTTGGAGCACTTGAAGCAAAAAACTAGCAAACCAGTGGAGGGGGGGAATGGATCAAGACCAGGATGGAGCAATGTGCCACAAGACTTTGCTTCTGTGAACCCCGCCAGTCAAATGAGGCTCAATGGCCTGGGCTCTTTATGAAAGCTGAATAGGCCCAAGGTTAGCTGGCGGGATAGAAGTTCGGAGATCTTTCACTGAAACCCGGCAAGTAGAATTCGAGTCTCCATGTGGGGTCGCCTTAAAACTGAATCCCCTCATGATGTCACTACAAGTTGCCTAACAAGAACTGAGCGAAAGAAACACCTATTGCAACTGGGTGTGTCTCTACATGGGAACCTCAACTGCGTCCGATGTCCCTTCAAAGCAACTCAAAAAAGGGGAACATAAGGGGCAAACACAAGTGCAGTACAGGGACACAAATGATTCTCGCATGACCATGGCTCAAATTGGTTTCATGGCACTGAACACCCTTTCTAACAACGCAGGCCCATGTAGGCCCTCGCATTCTGCTGAGTTCTTTGGGCCCAGGAAAAAAGGGTTCACTTCTGGGGGGTTAGGGCCAAAGTAAGGGAAACTAAAAGGTCAGAAGGCGACTCGCCTTGACCACGTGGCGGTTGATCAAAGTTCTGCGCCCGGCAACCGGAACCCTTTGCAAGACAACAGCCTCTTTTGCGAAGCATCCGCGACTCCATCGCCGCGCCCCTTTGTTTGCGGAGCCGTTGTCGCTGCTGCAGCTGCGCTTGCAAACCCAGCAACCACGCCGTTCAGTTGCGCTGGCAGGCAGCAACAGTCACCATCATTCGCCCTCCGGCCTGGGCCCAATGTGCAGAACCTTGCAACGAGCTCCATGGGCTTTCGCCGGTCTTTCGCCACAAGAGCCCAGCAAGGCAGGGAATCGAGGACTCAAGGTGCTGCGCATCTCCCACGAGACTTGTGTAGTTGGGGCTGCAAATATAAAAGCGCAACAGCATGGCTCCAAGAAGCTTTCGCCAAATCATGTGTTTTTTCTAGAAACAAACAACCTCTTTCGCACTGTGCGGACCTTTCGCGGGCACAAACGCATGCAGTGCTATGGTCCTCCACAGTTTAAGTCCTTACATTGTGTTCTTTGATCAACTCCCTTCTAGACCTCGCATCTCGCTTGCTTTCTGCTCCCCTGCTAAACGTTTTTCACTTTTAGCGGTTTAATGCGGAAAACCCATGAGTTGGCAAAAAGCTAAAGTCCTAACATCCCTTGGCAAAATTCACCAAAGACATCATCTAACCCTCAACCCACCCAAACGCCCAAGCCGATTCGCCTCCAGCCAGCTGTGCAGGAAGCTTCCCGGCCAGCAGCCTCGGGCGGATGATCGAACCTCCGGCTGGCGTCCTTCTTGATTCTCCGCAAATTTGTTTCCCACTGGTTTCCAGATGCTGTGTTCTTAGTCTTTTTTTCTGACTTTCTGTTAGCTTCTTGTAGCTTTTTGGCTGGCTTTCTATGTTTTGCCCTAACCATGAGTGAACCACGTGCTTGCTTTCGGCTTCCCTTACGCCATGCTCTGTAAGGGCTCCCAACTGCTGGACCGGCTGGCTTAAGGACCAAACTTGCGATGGACTTCCTCATTCAAGGAGTTTCTGGGAATCTTCATGGGCGAGGTTGCAACCCCCTGTGAGGCTCGGAATTTGCCAAAACGATCGAGATGTGGGTGTGGGACAAATTTAAACCACCAGTGGACCGCCTGTTTTAGTCATGGGTTCCATTTACCAGGGTTCCATTTTGGGTACCTATTTTTGATCCACTGCCATGTGCCCACCGGATTTTTGCTGCGGGAAAGAGAGGGAACCAACTCGATGTGCTTGGGGTAGGGACCCAACCTCGTTGACCTCCAAAATGTAGTGGGTTCAAAGCGCAGGTAGAGGGTCGATTAAAGAACTGGCAGTCGAAGAGGGCTCGAGCTCGGTCAGGAGCAAAGTTTGAGCAAGCGCAAAGAGAAAGAAGGAACGAAGTATGGCACGCTCGCTGGGACAAATCGAAAGTCGTAGATAAACTAGGTCCTCCAGTAGAGAGGTTAGAATCAGGATACCCTTTTTCTGTAGTCTATTTTAGTGTAAAACGGCGCTACTCGGGGACCTAGTAAAGGAAGAGAAGTAGGAGGGAGCAACCGAAGTTGTTCGCGGTCCAGTGGTAATGACAACAGAAAGGACAGGCATATGCGCAAAAACAAGAATACCGAGCACAATTTCAGAAGCCGAAGCACCAGCAAGTACATGCAAGTGCCAAAGAAGGAAGGTCAATTATTTCCTGAACGAATGAGAGAGGTGTCCGAGCAACTGAGAAGGCTCACAAAGCCAACCAACAAAAGGGTCACTCTTTTGTCAGGGTATCCCTTTGTGGACTGTTTCAAAAAGGACACCTAAAGGAACCACCTTTTTTGTTTGGGGGGGGGTCCCCAAAAGCAAGACGGACCCAAAGCAACCAACCCCCATCTTGGTGGTATTCAGTCCCTTGCACCCCGAGGCCAGGGGAATCTCGGGCCAGGGCAGCACGCCTTGCTGTCGTCCTGGCTGATCCATCTTTCGGCCGTGGAATCAAACCCCGGTATGTAAATGGCTACGGGGGCCCCAAACATGGAGCTGCGAAGTGCCTCTTGGTTCCCTTCGAAACTCACCAACAACAGGGGTACACTGTCTGAGGCATCGAACGTTTCCGAGAATGGACGTGGGACGATTTGTGATTCATTTGGTATTTGTCAAACTTGGTGAGGCTCCTTCCAAAGACCACTGGATAGACACGGGCAGGGAATCCTGGCAACAAACAAACACTAGTCCTGGCGCCACACCCCAGTTGCCCAAGGATTCACTCCTCAATCCGAATCTGCCCTAGCCCCAAGAGACAGTGGACTTCCAACTTCTGCCATTTGCTTCTTTCAGGGACAGATTCCAAGCTACAACAAAACATGTTCATTTCAGCACCTGGACCGACTTGGCCAAGCGACCCGCCTCCCCCGGCCCTCGGGCCCGCCTGGACGCCCCACAGCCCGGTCTTGAAGCGAATCGTGCCCGGCAGCTCGTCCTAGCGATACGGGTAGTTTTTTCCCTAGATTTTCTCTAGGGGTTGCTTCCTTGTCCATTATTTTCAACCATTCTTCTTTTCAAACTCCGGATCCGGTTTACAACTGGGTTTCTGGAGGTTTTTTCAGAGAGATTCGGATCTTTGGAAAGAATGGGGAAGGTACCCCTAGAGTGTTACGTTTCCCACCCAAGAGGTAGCAGAGACTTTGGCGACCAAACCCTGCGGACTTTTGGTGGATGATAGAGCTCTGTTTAGGCGCCTTAGTTTGGCACACCAGGTAGTAGAGCCCAGCCTGCAAAAAACATGCCGCCAGAAACAACATGCCGCTTGGGGAGTTGCGGGCGCTGCTCGTTTAAGGAGATTTTGCGGGAAACAGGTGGGCCGCAATTGGGGGTTCAAGTGCTAGCTAATTGACTGTTACTCATGATAGGTTTCGACGGGTCCCCAGCTTTGATACATTCTGACGTCTCAATGCAAATCACGAAGCGCACAGCTGTTACTGTTGCAATGTGCCGCGGCCAGATCAACCTCAAAAACCGGGGTTTCGGGTCGCTTCAAAGACTCCCCGTCCTCGGTCTCGCCGGCATCCGGGCCTGTCGCAAGAGCTTGAATCTGAATGTTGAATCTGAATGAAGGGGCATTTGCGTCCAACACCTTCCCAGTGATTTCATTTACCGGATTCAGCACGTAGCCAAGGGCTTGCCACCCTTTACACACCAAAAGGGAAAATGGTTGGCTATACCTACTATAGTGGCAACTGGGATCGACTGGGCTTGAGTGTTCTTTTTTGGGTTCCGGACTTGAATCTTGAGTGGAGTCCTTTTAACCGCGGATCAACAAATAATAGAGCGCTGGCTCAGAATCAAGCGCTGGCTCATAATAGAGTGTCCTGCACCATTGGGGCCGAATCAATCCAGGATCAACATTAACTCAGTTGCCCCAAGGACCCCGGAAACGGCGATCACCTGCTGGGGCAACTAACAACAGACCAAATGAGCCAAAAAGGGAAAACTAAAGTCTCAAAATGTCAATTCGCCTTGCAAGTGTTCACTTTGTGGGTTTAGGAGAAATAATTCTGGGCAACCATTTGTTTGAAGCTTTTTCCACGAAAGCATGGCGAAGGGTTCCTCCGTTGGTGGGAGTTATCATCATGAGAGTCATTGCAAAGAGTTATCATCATTAGAGTCATTGCACAGAGTCATCATCATCATGAGAGTCATTGCACAGACACATTGCACAGAGTCATTGCACAGAGTCATTGCACAGAGTCATTTGCACAGAGCCATTGCACAGAGTCATTGCACAAAGAGTCACTTGCGAGGCGCGACGCTCGTGAGAGTCACTGGCGAGGAGCAACGCTCGTGAGAGTCACTGGCGAGGAGCAATGCTGATGAGAGTCACTTGCGAGGAGCATTGCTCGTGAGAGTCACTGGCGAGGAGCCATGCTCATGAGAGTTGTCCTGAGAGGAGTTTTAAATTCCTTTCCTCTCTTCCTAGGGCGGCGGGGTAGGGACGGCAGCACTCTACGAAAATCCCCTTTTTGTGGAGATCGGCGTGGTCGACGTTAAAAAACTGTGAATTTTTGCGAATTCTGATCTGTGCGCGCGACCCTCTTGGTCGACGTTAAAAAACTGGGGACATGTTTTTTACGATTTCTGCGGTGCGCGCGCGACCCTCTGCGGAGATCCGCGTGGTCTATGTTAATCTCCATTTTTCTTAGTTGTAATCTGTGCGCGCGACCCTCTGCGGAGATCGGCGTGGTCGATGTCAAAAGATTGGGGACTTTTTACGATGTTAACATTCCTGCGCGACCCTCTGTGCAGATCGGCGTGGTCGAAGCGCTGTCGCTGCGGCGCCGTGCGAATGTGCAAAGTGCCCGACGAACCCTCTGCGGGGATCGTGCGTGTCGAAGCGCTCTCGCTGCGGCGCCGCGCGATTTTGTTGCTTGCGAACTGGTCTTTGGAAGTTGTCGCGTGGTTTGCGCGGCTGCTCTCGAAGTCGCGCGTTCGCGGGTTCGATCCCCGCCTGGTCCGCGGCAGCTTTCTAGACAGAAATCGCAACTTTCAAGTGCAAACGTAGTACGCGGACGCAGCTCCGGCTGGACAATCGCAGCTTTTAAGTACAAATGAAATGTAGTAATGTAGTACGCGGAGTACAGTCCTGCAGCTTCGGTTGCATAATGGAACTTTTCAAGTAGAAAACTAGTATGCGGAGTACTTCCCGAAAGATCCGGCAGCACTTGCGCAGAGCAAGAGCTAAGAGCGCTGACGCAGAGCAACCTGCGCAAAGCAACTTCCACAGAGGACTTGCGCAGAGCCGCTAGCACAGGGCAACTTGGGCAGAGCAAAAGTCAGGGTGTTCCGTTGGGAGATTTATTATCATGAGAGTCATTGCACAGAGTCATCATGACAGCCAAGTCATTGAACATCATGAGAGTCATTGCAGAGAATCATCATGAGAGTGATTGCACAGAGTCATCATGAGAGTCATTTGAAGTTGTAGTCACTGTTTTGCACGTGGGCGGTGTATGTGTCATCTTTGACGTGCTTGGCAAACTCGCTTGAGGGGGTTTGATAGGTGGCAAGATAGCAGGAACAAGGTTAGTTGCTGGGACTTATCGCTGCGTATTGCTCGTGACCAGGTCAGGTTTTGCGAATCTGTGGCAGGTGCCATCTCAGCATCGGCTCAAGCGCATATCATGGAGCGCGAAGTAGCTAGACTCCAGGCAGGCGCGGCTCGTCATGGCCTGCCGTGGCTTGAGGGGGAAATCGCAGCCAAGCGCAAGAAGAGAAGGACACGGTCTGGGGCCTGCTCGCCGCGAAGCCGGAGATTGCGAGCAACAAGCGAAAGTGAAGTGCTCCTTTTCTTCCAGAGTAGAGGAAACGCCTTCCGAAAGTGAAGTGCTCCTCTTGCTGTAGCTGATGGCTGCTTGTAGCTGACAGATTGCACATCGATCGAGCAAAAAACTTGCGCGAGAATGATCACGGGGCTGTGATGCTTTCGGGCCAACCAGGGTCTACTTGTTTAGGGAAACCAGTTTTGGGATTCAAATCCCAAATCGACTTGCCAAGTTTACCACTTCCCTGACCGGATCGATCGGCTTGGCAATCGAGGCATCGGCTCTCTTGCAGCCAGAAGGGCCGCCAGTTGTCACCGCAGGAAATCACACAAACGCAGAGTACCTTCGCCAGGTCACCCGACTCAACTTGGTTCGATAGGCAGCACATGAGAAATGGAATGAGGATTCTTCATTCTCAACACCCGGAAGGTCGTTCCGTACTGAGCACCAACAACAAAATGCGGGGGGGGGGGGTGTGTGTGTGTCTCAGTTTTGTGTAAAACATCCCAAAGTAAGGACAATTGTGGGGATACAGTCCTCCTTCCATACATCACTTGGGGTGTTGCACAACCTGACGAATTTGGGATTCTATCCCACCATGCCTGTGGCTAGCACTAAGGAAAATCAGCAACAAGAACAAGAACCTGTCCCTGGCTTCACAACCCATGACCCAATCTGGTGACATCTGGTGACTGTGTGCTTAAATGGATTGCCAGAACTGCCTATTTGGTCCTTCAAACTTTCCTTCATTACTGTATCCAAGCACCCAGACCTTGGCAACAAAAAGGGAACACCGCCTGGGGATATGCATTATGGGTGGTTGTCGGACAGCTCGCCCGAGGGCGCACCATGTCGAGCACGTCTCACTTGGCCATGTCTCACCCTAGCTTTGAGAGTGAGTTGTGATCAGTTTTGACTTGCAACCACTCTGTCCATTGGTAGGTGAGTCCCAGTCCTGCCCAAAACCACAAGGGCGCGAACATGTTTATTATTATTATTTTTTTCTGGCGAGGCATTTGTGGAAAAAGGTTTGCAGTTCACATTTCTCAGCTTCCCGCCAACTGGCGGTTTGGTTTGGTTTGGTGAAACGAACCAGGGGTTCCCAGTTCTTGATTCAAATCCAGTTTAAATCCAAACCACCAATCCAAACCACCAACTAAGGGATACCATAAGTTCATCTCCAGGCGATGCTCACGTCCGCCCTTCTTTATTGGTGGCGGGCTTGAGCCGGCCAGAGCTGCAACCGACATGGAGGACACGGAAAACCATCTTCCATGTGGCGTTTTTCGTCTGGAACTGGGCGCAACATCTGTCCCAATTTCGGGATGTCCAGCGACTCAGAGCCCTTTGGAAACCGAGCGGGGAAACCACACACGCCCTTTGATACCAGGAGGCCGTAGATGGGCGTCCCTTCCCCTCCCAGCCAAATGCCCCAGTTATCGGGGCTCCCATGGGCCCCGGTGATTTTCTGGGAGGCCTGACCTCCACCCTCCCCTTTCACCAAATCGAAGTCAGTACAAAAGCCGGGGGGACATCCCAAAACGCTTGAGGGATATGTCCAATCAGCAAACAAAATTAGTCTTGAACTTCAGCCCAGCTCTTGCTGGTGCTCAGTAAAGGAGGACCTTCTCGGTGGTGCGAATGAACCGGACGTGATTCCCTTAAAGGAATCAATTTCACGTTCCAAACTGAAGGTTTCAGGTCCAATCAATCGAAATATGGGTGTGAACTTCAATTTTAGGATCCTTTGGTGGACATCTGTGGTGCCCTACTTAAAATCACAGCCACATCACAGCTCCCGCACAGTGCGGCTAACCCATATATGCCGCTTACTTGAAGAGGGCAATGGCTAACTCACTCCCGAGTGGATTGGCCGAAAACGCCTAGACTTTTGTTCACCGCTAAAAAGGTTTTCTCAAAAAGTGTAAAGTCCGAAAGGGAACTCAGGAAGTGAGCCAAAGGCCATAAGAAAGCGCAGACGTTCTTCCACGTGTCGACTTTTGGCCGGACATCTTCGACTTGTTCGACCGGTTTGACCACCATCCTTGTGTTTCCCAAGTTCATACACTATCATGGTGACAATGCCTAGATTCCCCGTCAAATATCATCTTGCCAAAAGGAAGCACACTCTAAATTGGCCCAGAATCTCAGAAGGTGACGAGTTAATTATCAAACACGGGAAAGCAAACGTGTCCACACAAGTTGCTTCAATCCACGGCTCTCATGCAACACACCGCGTGCATCGTTTTCGCCGCGAATCGTCCCAGTTCTTTGTGCGATGCGACCTGAGGCGCAGGGCAACATGTAAGCGGATGTGCTCGAGCAGGAGGCGGATCTATCTGGGCCTTAATCTTGCTGGTGCTCTCCAGGGAATGAGGGAATGACCCTAATAAATCATGCCTTGTAGTTTTCTCTAAGGGAATCCCCTTCCGGTTCTTTCCCACATTCCCTACCTATCGCAGCAAGTGATCTCACTTGCAACCAAAGCACCCAGAAGTAAGAGGCGTTCACCTTTGGGCACCTTGACAAATAATGGGCCAACAAGGGAAAACCAAAGCGCGAAAAGGCCGATTGCCTTTGGACAACTGAGTTCACAAGCCACTCGCAAACATAAACTTTGCAATCAACCTGAACTATGCAAACCGAAAAATAAAGGGCGAAGTAACTACGCACCTTGAAACTTTAGATTCCTCAACTGTTTTGCGGAAAGAATCCTTTTCGACCTAATCAACCGGGGGTTTATGCAAATCAACTGGGTTTTCCATAGCATACAGGGCTAAGTAACTACGCACCTTGCAATTTTATGACGACCTAATCTGGTCTTGAAGTACCCCACCAACCCGATTTTGATTATTGAGACCCTTACAGGTGGGTGCAAGTAGAACCAGAAAGATGCATATTATGTAATCAAAGGGGTCCCTCAACCTGGTTGGTTTCCTTGCGGAGTTTTCTTGCGGATATTCCTTTCACCAGGGTGTTTTCTAAACAGGGTTCCAACTGTGACACAGACACACACATACCAGTATGTTTAAGTGAAGATGCGGACCAAACCAACTACCCCCTCCCCCAAAAATAATAATAATAGGAAAAATGCAAAACGGTTTTCCTTTTGGCTTCCAGTTAAAACCACCAAAAAAGGGTGTACCCCTAAAAGCACAGACCCATATTCGGAGCCCTCGTGTACCATTGGTGAGTCCTGGCAGCTCGCCCGCTTTTCTCAGCCCAGCAGTTTGGCCACCGCCAGCTGCGCGTCCCAGGCCGAGGACCTCACGAGGGATCTGTCGAGTTGCCCCTGCTGCTTTTTTGCAGGCATGCTTTACTTTGAGGACTTTTGACCCTACATTGGCTGATAGTGGCTGCATGCTTGCATGAAATGATTTCCACCACAGCCGAATTGAAGGACTACGTGCCCAGTTTGGACCCGGGAATAAAAGGTTGACCTCTTGAGCCACGACGAAAAATGGATCAAAGCGGGGAAACTAAAAGCTCAAAGGCCCACACAGGTCAACCTATGGCCTCTAGTTGCGGTAGCTTGTCATAGGCTGGCCGTGCCATGATAAAACGCTCACTTCTTCAATTCCTCTGTGGGATTCTCTTATTTCCGGTTTGGGAGTAGTAATTTTAGGTGACCTCCTAGTGGCTGTTTTGGGGATTTGGGTTGCTGGGGGGTTTCCTTTTGGTTTCGCTTTGGGCGTTGATCCTGGCGGCTCATCGGTCGAGTTTCGAACTTTGGCTTTTTTTGGGGGGCCCAAGGCGAATCGACATACATGAAGGGGCACCTGTTTGAGCTTGTTGATGTTCACATAGTTGATCGTGGTAATGACTTCTAATTGCTTTAAGCTTGGTCCCTTTATATAGTCCGTCTATGTTCCAAAAGGGGGTTGAAAAGTCAAACATTGGCACCTGGACATAGTAGGATAGTCTCCTTTCGCCCCTCTTGTGGTTGAAAACAAGGAAAAACAACACGCCTCCAGAACACAGAAATATGAAGATTGGCCTGGCAAGGCTTCTATCTTATGTCTTACCCGAACAAGAACAAGACAAAGGTGGACTCAAACCCAAGAAGTGAGTCTTCGAATAGGGGGAGCACTGGGTTGAAGGCTAAGGGTAAGGACATGGAATCCAGCCTCTCGGGGTTCAAAATCTATCTACCCTAAGGGTGAGCAATCTCTCTCGGGTCCTTTGAGTGCGACCGTCTCGTCGCGAAAGGCCCGTTAGGTGTGGAATTGTCTTTGCGTTTTTTGCTCATTCAACAAGGACATCAGACCGAAAGCCACATTTCTGGGGACAACAAAACTCACTTCCTGAGTGGATGGACCAAAAACAACTTCAACTTGTTTGTTATTAAAATGGTCTAATGTTGAGCCCAGACTAATATACCCATCCTACTAATATCTCAAGAAGAGTATGGTCCCAAACGGGATTAGGAAGTGAGAAAAGGACAGCCACCTGTCACTGAGCGGAGCGCTCGAGCGCTTGCCGCGCCGATTGCTCGGGGAAACCCATGGCCATCACCTGCGACATCGACAGCGGGGGTGCAAGCTGTGGAATTTCCGTCTCTGGGATCCAAGGCGCACAAAAACCGGAGGCAACACTCCTAACCCCTTTTTGGGATTCGGAGCCCCTCAAACAGCCAAAGAGCTTTGCATTTCTATTCAAAATCACGCCACAGGGTCCTCGGCTAGTCCCTGCCTGCAGCCATGTTTTGCACCCGAGACTCTGAGGCAAATCTTTGGAATCCTGGCAACCTATTGGGGCAAAGAAAAGCCGCTGCTGTTGGTTGGGCTTCTTTGTGGGTGGTGGTGTGTTGGCGTGTTGGTGTGCTGGTGTGTTGGTGTGTTGGGGTGGGTGCCAAGAGAAAGAGCGGAATTTGCGAGAGTGCCCCTCATCGACCTGCAAACCTTTTCCGTGGGCCCACTGGAGGGCCAAAAGGCCCCTTGTTTTGAGTAGCGATTTCTGCAAGGGGAAGCCACAACCAAACAAACATTTAGGGTACTATTGGAGGTCTAAGTTTGGAAAATTCAATCTGCCCCCTTCTGCAAAACAGCGGCTAGCGAATAACGATTTGGAACCCTTTGTTGGTTCGAACCCTCCAAACAAAAATGCAACTCACTTCCCGAATGGATTGGCCCAAAAAGATTGTCCGAACCACTAAGATGATCTTCTCTTAAAGTCTAAAGATTGTCTGAACCTAGGGAGAGAGGAAATAACACTGCAAACTGGGAAACGGGGCCAAAGGGTCATGTTGACCCCGAATTCATTCACAAACGTTGCAGAGTCACCGGCGGCTGATTCCTCCCAAAGGAATTTGAGTTTTCTCTGGAATGGCCCCCCTATGAATCAACCAGGAGCTCACCAATCCTTTGTAACACAACGTGTTTGGTCTAAAGAGACACTATAATTAAGGAACACCACACGTTTTGTTGTACTTGTCCAAACCCCGATTTTGACACAACTTAACACATTTCACCCATTTCACCTCCAGGGCTCCCTGTATTTCCCAGAAAAAGTTCCCTGCCTGCTGCAGCAATTCCTGCTGCATGGCTGGAGGTATCACCGGGCTTGGGGCGGCCTGCCTGAGCTCCGTGGCAAGCAGACTCCACTGGATGGCTGGAAACGGCGCCCAAAAAACCAGCTTGGTCCCATGCCAAAACGCAAAAACTCGCCCACACCTCTGGCAGCTTTGTTGGTGACGCTTCAAGCTGCCAATGATCAGTAAAGGCAAACACCACATATTTGATGGACACGGCTACGTTCCAAATCCACCAAGCTGCTGCATCTGAACCGGTCCTCCGCTCGCCTGGCCAAGGTGTGACACATGTGATGTTCATGTATTCATTGGTCAGAACTCCTTGTGTGGGCTGTTTGCATTTTGATCCTGGGTCCATGACCATCTCTACCCCCAAGTAGAAGGCTGTTCTGACGTTTTTGACCAAGGCGCTGGTTTTCTTCTCTTGTCTTTGCGGCACAGAGTCGCCCGAAAAGTGACACGCTGGCAGCAGAGCCCCGCAAGGACAGTGAGCTTGTGGATGTGGGGGTTGGCCTACTCGTCTACGGGGCCTGCCCAGTGCCTAGGCTTGGTATAGTTGTGAGTTTACGGTTGGGCTTGTCGGCCTTGGAAACTGTGCGGCTCGGGCCTGGCTGACCCGCGTCCACCAGGCCCAGCAAGGAAAGTATCAAGGCCGCAAACTGGGCGAGGGGTTTGATATGCTTTTTTCTCGTGGGAGCAAAGGATCACCATGTTGTTTCTTGGGGTTTGAGTGTGTACGGGTTTGAGGGTTTGAGGGGCTGAGGGTTTGAGGGTCTGAGGGTTTAAGTGTCTCTTAGGGCTTTGGAGGGGTTGCGGGGGTCCCGGGCGCGCTCGCGCAAGCTTCGGATTCGGCCTGCTGGATGAAGCTCACGATGTCCGGCAGCTCTGCCGCGCTGATGCCCCCGTGCTGCCGCGCAAAGTTCAGCGCCACCTCCTGCCGGGTGTACCCGTGAGCTTTGGGGCTGGAGGAATCCAAAGGAAAACCTCAACTAGGTCCTCCAGTGGAGAGGTTAGAATAAGGGTGCTCCTTTTTCTGTAGTCTATTTTAGTAGGGGAACCCTCCCCAAAAAAAGTGTAAAAGGGCACTACTGGGGGACCTAGTCAATAGACCAGGGGGTGCGCCACTTGAATAGCAAACTGACTGGAACAAGCCGGTCCACAGCTTTTGACTACTCCATGAGTTGTAGTCTCAAAAGCAACAACCCCAGCATTGTCCCTTGCCTCCAGAACCTGTTTCAGGTCAAAACCCCAGACAGCCATGGGAAACAGGACGCTCAATCTTGGGCAGTTGATTTCAATCACGGTTTCCGACCTTTTGAAACAAATACATGAGTCCTGGTTTTCTGGGGCAGAAAAAACCAAAGGGACTTGGGGCATACCAATTTAGGCCACTGGGACTCAACAGGGATCCTTACATTATACACCTGAACATTGCCTTGCAAATGACGGTTCCCTTTATTCTGGTGGAAAAAACAACATGTTTCAAATGGTTGCAACATGTATCTTTTAAGGAGCCCTACTCATCTATCCATCTATTTCTAGTCAACCTAAGGACAGCCCAGTGGCATCCCCACCCACTGGAACCCAAGTGAGATTCTCCGTTGGGTCTCCTCCATTTGAAAGGCGACGTTTTCCTGGAAGAAAATGAACAGCACATGCCAAATAGTGATAGACTTCCCGTAAAACCAGGGGACACATATTGATACAATTGCGAAGAACATATACTAATAATCATCGATGATAATATTAACTGTAATATAGTAGTAATGATAAAAAACAACAAAAAACACTTGGGATATGTACATATATATATATATACAGATTTATATATGTATGCATTTACATGTATATATATATATATGTATATTAACATATGAGTTTGATTTTCTTTCTATAACATCTGAAACCCAGATGGATGGTTTGTAGGAGGTCTCCTGCGGGTTCTCCCCGCGATTCCAGGAGATGGTGAGCCGCCGGCCATCCATCACCTCACGTGAGCCGAAAAAACATGGGGCAACCCCCCCCCCCCCTGGAAACAAAAAGTCCTTGGGGTAATTTTGAAAAAGTATGGAAACAAGCCATCCCCTTTTGGTTGACGGGTGTCTTTTGACCAAAAAAGTGCTGGGCTGTTCAACATGGTGATTGGAATCCACTTTTTCCTATCCTGTTGAGTTCCTTTTGAGTATTTTGAACATATTGGGCAGTGCAGAATGGTTGGTGTTGGAATATCCAATCGTCCATCATCCTGGGTTGAAAAATCATGATCCAAAGGGAGTTAAATCCTTGTGTAAAGTAAGAATTGAGGCTTGCCTTTGAACAGCCCAGATTTTGACATGTCCAACCCTTTTTGTTTATTCAGGCTGCAAATTACTTTCTGAGGGGTTGGTATCACATCTGAGTGGGAAAAATAACCAACACGGATTTGTAGTTGAATTAACTACCCTCTTTGACCTCAGGAAAAAAACAGAACAGAGAGGCTTGAACAGTGGAAACTTTCCTTTTTTTCTGAAGGACAGCAACTTGCCCAACTGCGATTCTCCAGCGAAATATTGACCCCGGATTCAAAAACCAGCACGGTTTCCTCTCAAGTGATGAATCCCCATTAATACTGGGGCACCCCATTGAAAATCAACCAGGGGGTCTGCTTCATGCCAGGTTCAGTGGCCATTGTTTTTTGTTGCTTGATTTTGAAGGGACACCCCCCCCTCCAACAAAAGCTGAAGAAAGGGCTTGCAACCCACTGAGCTTGGAGTTCACCAACGCCTCCACCGGGAAGTTGAACTCCTTCCCCGCTCCGCCGATTCCGCCGGCGCCAGCGCCCTGTGTGGCCATGGATTGCATGACGAAGGCGACCACGTCGCCTCAATCGGCAAGAGTTGGCCGTCAGAAGCATACCTTTTTGGCTGACCAAAAGGGACAATGACGGGAACTCAGCAAGACAACAGGGAAACCACGGCTCGTGGCTTTGACTTTGGGGCACTTGGAGTGAAACTCTCGGGCCAGCGGACCTGGAAGCATTGAGGAAAACCCAGGCCTTGACAGAAAGCCGGTGTCGGATGAGCAACATAGACTTCAACCCAGGGATGGTGTATCCTGTGGGTTCAAGTTTAGGGTAGTCCCAAGATGAGTTCTGACAAAAAACGCGACCTGCATGTTTGGCTTGCGCTCCCTGCCAAAAAATAGGGATTGGGTCTCCCTTCAGGCGACCTCTTTTCCAATCATGGAGGTGAACAGCCATTCCCCAAAAGGAAAGCAGTGCTGCAAAACCATCCGATCGTCAGCGTCCTGGGTATGTGTCAAAATGCGGGGACCCCCAAAATGATGGGTTACCTTTCGGTTTCCCCGTCACCCAACCCCAAAAAGCAGTATGGAGTACCGTCCAAAACACCCCCCCATAGGGGACCGCTGGCACCGTCGGAACCTCGAATGCCGGGCGGCCAGAATGCCGGGGGTCCAGGTTGTTCTCCCTGAGCACCCAGAGAACAGAGAATCAGATGCGACTTCTCATTTCCCCCTGTGGTGTCCTTGTTTTAGAGGCCCACTTCTTGTGTTTGGGGCGAAACTTGGCGCAAAGACGTACATCTACAGCTCTCTCCTTTGCCCTGACACTCGCTTGCGCGAGGTGTCAGAAACAGTTGATTGCAAGGAGGAAACAACAAGACCACAGGAAGCAACTCGCTTTGGGATTCCAAGATATAAAGACCTAAATCATTAGCACGGAATTGTAGGATACTTTAATCCATATCATGATGGTCGTAAAGCATGCGCCATTACTTACACCCGAAGGCAATTGACAGGAGCGAGAACTAGGTACTCTTCAAAGGTCCCCTCTTTCCCAGCCAAAAAAAACATCAGCTCAGGTTTTTTGGTGCTCGCACCACCCCGCAGAACCGTGGAACCCTGGTGGAACCCTGGTAGAACCCTGGTGGAACCGCCCCGGAGCCTATCTGGGCAGACCCCAAAGCTTTCAGCTGTTGGGGAAAAACAAGCAACAGCAAAAAAGACAAGCAGGAAGCACCACCACCCCCCAACAACCGCTGTTTGGGACTTGGGACTTGGGGCTCGTGCTCCACAAAGCCGAAGCAGTGCTTGGGACCGGCCCTCTCACGCGCCTCAGGAACCGCTCCGCCACGGCCTTCGGCTCCTCGTGGCGGTTCCAGGAGAGCGTCAGCTTCTGGGCCCCGAAGTCCACGGGGAAGCTGAAGTCGAAGCCTCCGACACCCGCCGAGCGCCGCGGCGCGGCGCGAGAAGCGGCGGGAGAAGCGACGCGAACGGACGGGGGAGCGGGGGAAGAGTGGAATTGGCGGATGGGCCCGGCTTTTTATTGCGCGGTGGGAGTTCACGTCCACCAACCGCTTTTTGAGGTCCCAGTCCAACAACAAATAGCCACATTCCCAAAGTCGGCTCTAAATGGGTACAGTATGTTTTTTATCGAGGGCACCTTTTTGGGGTTGTTGGAAAGGGGCTTCCCTTTTTTAAGTCACCCCAAATGAGAGTGATTTAAAATAAACAACATGAACTTCACGTGGAGAACCAACAGGAGGCCCTCCGGAAAAGCAATTTCTGGATCCTGAACATCTGGTACAAGTACGGGTGGCCGGGGGCGCAACGAGCGATGCGATCCATGAAGTTCTGGAGGCTGAAGAGGGGCTTTGGGAATCTACAAAGGTGGGAATTGTCCATTCACGTCTAGCAAAACCATGATCAATTTTATGGATTTTCTCTGACTAGCAGGGTCCTTGGTAGTTGATTCAACGAGAACCCCCCCCTCCACAAAAACACCCAAAAGAAACGAGCCAAGGGCTTGCCACCTCCCTGGGACTCCGCGTCTTCCATCCGTTTGGGAACACCAAACGGAGGTCCCCCCCGCCCCGCCTCCCGCGTAGCCCGGGGCCGCTCCGGCAGCAAGCGCCGGCGCCGGCGCGCGGGCAGCCGCCAGCGCCTGGGCCCGGGAGGCGAAGTCCTCGCGGAGCGCCTGGCGTCCGAGCAACAGTTCGAGAGGTGAGTCATAATCAAAACGCGGTATCAAAATGGTCGACCCAGATCCATGCTTCCAGAGTTAAGAAGGCGGCCGCAGCCATTGATGGTTGGGATTGTCCCTTACTAACCTTCATCTACCCGGGTTTTAATTGTGGCTCAGGTGGACTCCCCATGTAAAGAAAAGAAGCAAACAGAAGCAAACAGAAGCCAACCACAAAAAACATATATGTCAAATTATCCAGCGTTCTGTTTGGAGACATATTTTTCTTCGGATTGGCCAATGTTTTTGGGACACCGCCCATATTTGTGTTCTGGAGAGTTGCAGAGAAGGGTCCCTGAAGAGAATGGGGAAGGTACGGTTAGAGAAGTGGGGGACGGGTTACTGTCCGTGGGTTATCCTACATTTTAAAAGGGGACTCCAACAGAAACCTGTTCTTTGTTCATGGCGGGGCGGTGGGGAGGCTAGCCTTTCTAGTGGTGGCTTGAAAGGGGGTTTTCGAGGAAACCACACAGTTTAGAGAACCGCTTCCCCAAAGAGCCGATCGGCACACCGCGAACACGGGTAGAACTATGGTCCTTAGTGGGAAGCAACGGGACGTCGTTCACCAATTGTCTGACCCTTGCAAGTTGACCATCAACATTCACGGCGCAGAGCGCCCAGAGCCTACCAACAAGCATGGAAGTGGACAAGAGGGTGGTAGTCTTCCGAAAGCCCTGTCCACTTCTGTGATTTGGAACACCGTTCCCTAGCTTTCCCCTCAACATCACGTTTTTACGTGTAAACAGGAGACTACCCGATGTAAAGAAAAGCTCAGGTGGTAGCGCCTGAAGGTCTAGGATTTGTCTGTTCGTTGCGTCCCAGAAACAGTTCTTCAACTTACACCTGGACTGCACCAAACCACCCCGAAGCGTCAGGAACCTGCCTTGAACCTTCTGCACCAGACCACCCGAAACCTCCGGAACCTTCCTTGAACCGTACACCTGAGCTGGCCCAGACCACCCCGGAAACACCTGGCCTGCACCAGACCACCCCGGAACCTCCGGAACCTTCCATGCCCGGAACCTTCGGAACCTTGCTCGAACCTGACTCCAGAGCTCCCCCAAGCCACCCCCAAACCTTATCTGGGCTGAGACTCCATAGCTTTCAGCTGTTAGGGAAAAATCATTTCCCCCTCCTCAGTCGCCATGCTTTGCTTTGTTTCCCCCTTACCACAACGGGGACAAGGAAACGGACCACTGGAGATCTGAGCATTTGAAAACACACCCCGACGGAAAGCTCGGGCTGGTTTATGAGATGTCCTCAAATTTACCCGTACACTTTGCCTATGGGGACTGCCCAGAAAGTAGTTTTGAGAAGCTCAACATGCAGCCGCTGTCAGGGACCGTCTTTTGGATTCATGTTGCACCTGGCACCCTGGAATTGTGGACCATTCCAATCCAGTGGCGAGAACAAGGGCAACCTTTTTGTTGGCATTTGAAGAAGGGAACAACTCCAAGAAATAGTTGTCCTAAAGAAAACACACCGTTGGAAGGTCTGGGCATCTGACATTTATGTCATAGGTGTCCTTTTGAGATGATTGAGCTGCCAGCTAAACCAGGAATCGCCATCTATTGTTCGTCCAAAACAACCAAAAACAAGACACCTACTGTGGGTGGAAATCCTGCACCACCTAAGCAACCCTGGAACGATGATTTGGTTTCAACAAACGGTGAGACCAGATTTTGTCCATCCACAGTATGACCCAAGTGAAGACCACCCACGAAAAAAAAAAGAAGGCTTCCCCACCTTGGGCGCAGCACGTGCTATGGCGCGGGTGAAAACACAGCAGCTGCCATCGCCGCAGGCGCAGGCGAGGTCTCCGGAGCTGAGGAAGGATAGGCCGTAGACCTCCAGAGGGTGGCTTTTGCGGTAAACCGACTCAAAACAACCAAACGTACCTTCCATTTCCATTCTTCCAGGGCTCCTTCCTTTGAGGAAACCATTAAAAACCCAGGGGAAACTGCCGGTTTTTGAAAAGAATGGAATCAACCATAGAACAAACCCAAGGAATCGGACGGCTGAGAACCGCCATAAGTAAACTGAAGTTGATTCATCTGGGGTTCCCGTTCGCCCTCAGTTCAACTTGGTGCTCAGGGAATGTGTGAATGAACCCATTTGCTTTGGTCCCCTTACAGGAAACCACCAGTTGGATGGTTTCTGCAATTCTGCAAGGTCAGTTGATGACCACAGTCATGAACACATGTATGCATGGCCACTTGACACCTGGCCCTTTGAGCAGTTCCACAATGATGTATCGGCTCCGGAGAGGCCCTTTTTGCCAAGGCAGTAGTGTGCTCAGCGAGCATGGCATTCCGGTGGTAAGGACCACCTCACTTGTGTGCGCCTGTTCAAAAGTGAACATCAGCTGCGGTGCGATTGGATCTTGGGTGCGTCGCATTGGTAGCGGAGCAGGACACGGCCAGGGACACAGGCTTTTGCCGCTACGCCTTCGCCTTTGTACTACCACATCAGCATCACACTGTTGAACGCCGTCGCGTGGTTTGGGTCCTTCTACAGAACCAACTCCTTCGCTGCAGTGTTCACTCTGTACGGCCGACAACCTCCCTAGAGCAGACTCAGTTCGAGATCAACAACAAAGAAGACATCTCTAAATGGAGATCTCTCTCGGACCTCCTGCCGAAGAAAGAGTTCATTGACATCAGTCAAGAAGAACCAGGACCTGATGAACGTGAACAACCTGATCTCCCGGATCAGCCTAACAGCAGCACCACCTATAGACCTACGAGAAGGCTCTGGACGAAAACGAAGCCCCCGCAGCATCCTCATCTGGACTACCACGCGACGCAGCCGACGTCAACGTCTATGAACCTGACTCCAAGAAGCCTCGGCTTGATGGACAGGATGACCTCATGCACGACCAGCGCTCCGATGACCTCAGATGGCCAAGGAGATCAACATGCTCTTCTGATGGCGTCCTCCGACACGATGACCATTGAGCTGGATCTGGACGTGTCAGAGCTCTCACAACGCCAACAGAAGAACATTCAGAGAGATGCGTCTGCCTACCTTGTGAAGAAAATGCGGGACTCCGAAGTAGTCTACTCCCGGCTGACCAACGACCTCAAAGAAGTCTTCAATCGCGCCAAGACCAAAGAGGTCAGCAGCTTCAAAGCGGCAGCCGTGCGTAAGGCCCTCAACAGTGAAGAAGTCCGAGAAGCTTTTGGTCAGGGCCGAATCATGCGAGCTCGTTGGGTGTTGACCTGGAAACCAACTCCTCCCGAGGACATCAAGGAGGCCAAGGAGGAAGCCGTCTCCAACGTCAAGTCCACCTACACCAAGGATGGACTCCGCAAGGCCAAAGCACGTGTTGTGCTTTTGGGCTATGAGCATCCCGACCTCCTCCAGCCAGAGTTCAAGACCGCAAGTCCTGTGCAGTCTAGCCTGGGACGCAACTTGCTGTACATGATGGCCTGCACTCACAACTGGACTCTGGAAGGCTTATACCTGGCCATGGCGTTCCTGCAAACACAACCCACCGAGGCCGACCAGAATCTGTGGACACGCGGTGTCGCCGAGCTTCGAGAAGCACTAGGCCTCGGACCCAACGACATTATGAAGATTCTGAAAAAATCTACGGCAGCACCACAGCACCTCGAGGGCTATGGCCCGGCTAGACCTACATCGTCGCCTCTCGTCCGTCGGCGGCAAACCACTTGTGGGAGAAAGGTGTATTTGGATCTGGCAGTCTAAAGTCGACAAAGACGAGCACAACGTCTTTCGCACTTTGGGAATGATGGGCGGTCACGTAGATGACTTTCCTCGCTGTGGTGACCGCAACTCCGATGAGTGGCTGGAAATCTGTCGACTCATCGACAACCTCTATGAGTGGGGTACTGCGAAGCGTGGCAACTACAGGCACGCCGGTACCGACCTCACCACAACAATAGATGGTCAAGGGCGAGTCGAAGTTCAGGTAAATCAAGACCACTACATCGAGACGCTCATCGATGTGAACATCGCTCCTGATCGTCTTCGTCAAGAACAGGCACAACTCACCGCAGAAGAAATAGCCGCATGTCGCGCCACCTGGGGCAGTCTGCAAAGGCTAGCGCTACAGACACAACTACAGCTATGTGCCCGATGCAACTTCATCGCCTCGGAGACCACCACCAAGCGCAACATGCAAGTTGCTCGCGAACTGCAACAAATGATTGGTGAAGTCCGCAAGCAGTACTACTCGCTGCGATTCAGGAAATTAGATGGCGTCAGCACCTGGAGAGACCTGGTTGTCATCACCTTCTGCAACCAGGCACACGCCAATCGTGAGAACCTCGGCTCCACTGGAGGACTGCTGTCCACCGCATCTGGACCACAAGCCGTCAAGGGCAAGGTCACCTTCATGGCGCCACTTTGCTGGCGCAGCTGGAAGTTGAGAAGGAAAGCCATCAGCTCCAATGATGCTGAAGTTCAAGCAGTTTTGGAAGGCGAGGATCAAAACTTTCGGATCCGCGTCTTGTGGAGCGAGATGAATGGGGCAGGTCAAGATCTTCGTCCTGAAGAAGATCGAGTAGCATGGGCCGAAAGGCTCCCGCGCAATGTCAAGGGCATCCTGGCTACAGATTCCAAGGGCGGCTTTGACGCCGTGATGTACAATGAGTCTCCGATGTTGGGCCTCAGCGACGCCAGGTCCGCTCTTCAAGCTCTGCAGTTGAGAGAGTCATTGCACAGGACTCTCGCCGAGTTACGCTGGGTTGCCAGCGACTATGACCTAGGCGATGCCTTCACCAAGAAGAAGCAAGACTGCCGGTTAGGACTTCGGAAGTACCTTTCCACTGGTCTTTGGGCAATCGCCTACGACCAGAGCTTTACGTCAGCCCGCCGGAGTCATGAACAAGGCCGGTCTGCTGTGAAGACCATCGAGGGCTATTTGAGAGCGGTCATCAACTGAAGGGAGTTTTGTATCCGTGAAATTCTGCAAGGTCAGTTGATGACCGCAGTCATGAACACATGTATGCATGGCCACTTGACACCTGGCCCTTTGAGCAGTTCCACAATGCATGGGACCTGTGATGTATCGGCTCCGGAGGGGCCCCTTTTGCCAAGGCAGTAGTGTGCTCAGCGAGCATGGCATTCCGGTGGTAAGGACCACCTCACTTGTGTGCGCCTGTTCAAAAGTGAACATCAGCTGCAGTGCGATTGGATCTTGGGTGCATCGCAGTTTCCGCATTCCCAGCAAAATCAAGTTGTGTTTCAAAGGGAAACCAGGAGGAGCACGATCATAAGTCCCACGAGAAAACTGGAACAACAATTAGCAAGTGATAGATGAATCCCTTTGAACCCAGGGATTTCAGCAAGGTGCGAGTCCCGCAATTTTTTGGTTTCAAAGGGAAATCAACTGGAGCACCACAACCCACTTCACCTGAAAGGCCTTGATTCATTTACAGGCCGTTTAAACCAATCCTTTTGGCTCTTTCAAGGAGTACCAGGGTCTGGTTGAAACAATTTTTGTCCAAATCTGCTGCTAAGACAGCCAGGGACGGGGACGGGTCCAGAAAGGGGCCGTATATATGCTTGACAACCGGTGGTAGCGCCTCAGGATCAGCAAAACAGAGCTCTTTGACGGCCGCGCGATTGTGTCACAGGGTTCCGTAGATTCGTCCCCGTGAACTAAAAAACGAAACCGTCCATAATTCAAGAAGTCCACCATGTTTCAAAGCACCTATGCATTTGGTTCCAAAGCCCGCCAAACAAGGAAACCCGCCATTTTTGTCCAGGCAGCCAACCCGCCCAAAGGGGCGACCCGCCAACCAAAAACTTCCCGTGGGGCCGATCGACCTCCCCGCAGAGCTGAAGCTCCTCCAGGACCTTCAGCTCGGAGCCTCAGCCGAAGGGCGGCGAGCGAGGGGCCGGGTGTTTTGATGGGGCGTCAGTTGATTTCCCCACAGAGACGAGGTGTTCATCGGGATGACTTTTTTCTTTTTCTCTGTGGTAAGCGCATACATATCGTATCGCATTTAACACCACCAAAACCAAGTTGGGACCAACTCCAAAACACAAAGTTCCTCTGACGTTTAAGGAGACTCACCGGGAAAAACACTGAACAAAAAACAACCCAAGGCGAACATGTAGAGACTGTGTGGAGACCCTGGTATGACGGTCTGGTTTGAGCGACTGGGGACGTTATGACAACTAATGGAGAAGGTGTCCAATTTTGTTGGCAGGTTGATTTGAAGAAACAGCCCTACCATCTGCCATCTGCTTGTGGCTTCGTTTACGGGAATGCGTAATATGCGTAATAATGTGAGCCAGGGTCAACATGCTTTCGTTGATCTCTCATGCCCTTCGCGCATGGACGCATATGTTGACTGAACATGACCGAACCCCATGTCAGAACCAACTGCTTATGCCATCCTTCCGGGGAACTTTACTGGACCCTCTGGGTATGAGGCTTAAACAAACACCATGCCGTGGAAGACACGCCAAACATCTGACCACATGAGGCCCAAAAGCATCCTCTCATAGACGACTGAGGTGGTTCCCTGTGTCATGGCCATTTTGGCGTGCCTCAAAAAGGGGGATCCTTAAAATGGTCATTTCCCTTTGGCTTTCCTTCAAAATGACCCAACACACCCATATGGCTCATCTTATATCATATGGGTGTGTCGCTTTTTTGAGAGTACCCCCCTGCTTTTCATGGTGTTCTTTTGCAACCTGTTTGGGGTCTATGCTGGTATAGTTTGGTGGTTTTGACGGGACAACAAAAAGGACCCCCACCCATTTTGGTGCCCCTGTCCCCTAAAAGACGAGCCGGCCACCCAGCATCACCCAGCCACCGCCCGCCTGCGTGTTCGAGGATCACCACTTGCCCCTCGGAGGTGCCGGCGGCCAGGTGCCCGGTGTCCGGGTCCCGGGCCAGGGAGAGGATGTAGGACCTGGGTCCGTCGCCTCGCCTTTTTGTGGGGGGAAAACCAGGGGCAACCCCCGTTTTTGTTTGGTTTTGAAGCATGGGCCTGTCTCTGATTTTTGGGGGGGAACCAGGGCAAGCCCCGCTTTTGGTGGTTTTTACCTTCTTCTTTCTTTGTTTCTCTGGGACAATGTGAAAGGACAACCAAAGCCGTTTTGGATTTGGCGGGGCTCCCCAAACTTAAGGCACCAAATTCAAGAGCGCTGACCAAGCGAGGATCGCTCTGGGCGTCCCCACTGCGCCACCTGGCGCTCTGCGGCCAGTTGCCCAGAACTCGCGTCCCAGAGCCGCACGCAGCCGTCGTTGGTGCCCGCCGCCACCAAAGCCCCAGGCAGGGCGCAGAGAGCCCGCACCACCTGGCGACGTTTCCCAAAGAAGTCGGTGCCAAGTCCCAACATGGCAAGGGTGGGGTCCTTTTGGTTTCTCTTTGAATACCAGAACCGGGCCTTTTTGCAAGAAACACACACTGAGCAAGATGCACGAAGTTTCCCTGTTTCCGAAAAGAAGACACCTGAGCCTTCACTTGAAGGGAAGGGAAGATCCCTGGTTCCCAGAATCGAACATCAGGGATCTGTTGCGAGGCTGGTCTGCCCGAGCATCCAAAGTGTACCCTGAGCGGGGCGTGGTCTTGCCAGCGTTTGGTTGGCAAGGGGGCCCTGGCCGAAAGCACATGCGCGGATGAAACACGTCCCAAATCTCACCCGTTGCAACCCCAAGCATCTTTGTGAAAAAGGGAAAGGCGGAAAACGCACCAACCAAAACTCAACAAATTCATAGGGGTGATTCTCAATATTCTGGACGGTTTTTGAACAACGAAAAGGAAGCCCAAATGAACACCACCTGTTTGCAGAGTTCCCCTTTGAGAAACACCCATCACCTCCATTTGCTGGAGTCCCCTGGAAAACATGAACAACAAATTCCAGTGATAGATTCCCTTAAAACCCAGAATAGAAAACACACACCATCTGAATTCCAGCCATTTCAGGGTCCCCCCCCCTCAGTTTCTTGTTTTCTTACGGTCTTAAAGGGAAAACCAACAAGGGCAACCGAGGGTAGCCCGCCAATCGGATACGGGGAGCCCGTCAATCGCAAACTGTCCCGTCCCGCCAATCACGGACTGCCAACCCGCCAATCGCGCACTGCCAAGCCCGCCAATCGCATCCCAACACCCGCCAGTGAAATCGAACCTCGAGCACTTGGTCAGGGGTTGAATTTGATGTTAGTCGACTTTGGTCGAGCGCAGTGGTTCGTGGCCCAATTTAGTCGGATTGGGCAAGTCTCCACTGGAAAATTCTTGACAGTCATTTGGTGGAATTTGGTCGAAATTGGTAGAATTTGGTCGAATTTGGTCAAGTTTGGTCGGGTGTGGTGTTCGGTCGAGTTTGGTCGAATTTGGTTGATTTGGGTCGAAATTGGTCGAATTTGGTCGCACGGGGTGGAGCGCTGTCAATTTTAATTGACTTCGAATTGAGTTTGGTCTTTTTTGGTCGAGCGCAGTGGTCCAATTTGGTCGGATTGGGCAATCCATCGCCAGACTGAATTCAACTGAATTCAACCGGAAAATTCTTGAAATTTTCCAGTCACATTCTCTAGGCTGAATTTGGACAAATTTGGCCGGGTTTGGTCGAGTTTGGTTGGGTGTGGTCGAGTTTGGTCGAATTTGGTCGAATTTGGTCGAGTGTGGTCGAATTTGGTCGAAATTGGTCGAGTTTGGTCCAATTTGGTCGAATTTGGTCGAAATCGGTCGTGTTTGGTGGATTTTGGTCGAAATTGGTCGAAATTGGTCGAATTTGGTCGAGTTCGGTCGGGTGTGGTCGAGTTTGGTCGAATTTGGTCGATTTTGGTCGAGTTTGGCGGAATTTGGTCGAAATAGGTCGAATTTGGTCGAATTTGGTCGAGTTCGGTCGGGTGTGGTCGAGTTTGGTCGAATTTGGTCGATTTTGGTCGAATGTGGACCTTGGTCGGATTGGGCAATCCATCGCCAGACTGAATTCAACCGGAAAATTCTTGAAATTTTCCAGTGCGATTCTCCAGGCTGAATTTGGTCAAATTTGGCCGGGTTTGGTCGAGTTTGGTTGGGTGTGGTCGAGTTTGGTCGAGTTTGGTGGAGTTTGTGGAGTTTGGTCGAATTTGTCCGACTTTGGTCGAGTTTGGTCGATGTTGGTCGAATTTGGTCGAGTTTGGTCGAAATTTGGTTGAAATTTGGTCGATTTTGGTCGAAGTCGGTCGAATTTGGTCGCGCGCTGTCTACTATAATTGACTTCGAGTTGAGTTTGGTCGACTTTGGTCGAGCGCATTGGTCCAAGTTTGTCGGATTGGGCAGTCCATCGCCAGACTGAATTCAGCCGGAAAATTCTTGAATTTTTCCGGTTGAATTGTCCAGGCTGAATTTGGTCAAATTTGGTCGGGTTTGGTCCAGTTTGGTCGAATGTGGTCGATTTTGGTCGAGTTTGGTCGAGTTTGGTTTGGTCGAGTTTAGTTGGATTTTGCTTGAGTTTGGCCGAATTTGTTCGAGTTTGGTCGAGTTTTGTCGATTTTGGTTGAGTTTGGTCGAATTCAGCCGGTCGATTTTGGACGATCTTGAGGATTTCGGACGATTTTGGTCGACTTTGTTTTTTGTAGTCCAAGTCTAGCACGCGAAGCACACTTCCGCAGCTTTAGCTCGAAAATCGCAACTTTATAGTACAAGTCTAGTACGCGAGGTACACTTCCGCAGCTCCAGCTCGAAAATCGCAATTTTATAGTGCAAGTCTTGTACGCGAAATGCACTTCAGCAGCTCCCGCTCGAAAGTCGCAACTTGAGGGTTATCGTTTTTTTTTGGGGGCTCCACAGGGTATCGCGCAGTTTGGACATATAATTCAACCCCTCTTGATAAAGTGGTCGACGTAGGTTTTGTCCGTGGCTCATATCACTCTAGGGTTTAGGGCTTCTGGTGGCCCACACACGCTGGCCCACACATCACTTTAGGGCTTAGGGCTTCTGCTGGCCCAACCTGGCTTTAGGGTTGCTGCTGCCCCACACCTCGCTTTAGGGCTTCCGCTGGCCCACGCACCACTTTTTATTTCGTAGGCATCGTCAAACGGAGGTGAAAGCCATCGAACTCGAATGTTCTGCTCCAAGACCTGAGGCTGGCTGTCCGATGGGAGATCAAACCGCGGGAATCGGGCGGCTGAGCCTTTGAAACTCCCGGGAGAATACACAAATGATCAAAAGCTGGTATGAAAGGGTGCAATGCTAACTAAATATGAAAGGGGTCAGTCTAAACCATTGCACATAGTCATAAGGGCAGAAAGCTTTCGACGCCTTAAATGAAGGCTTCCTTTCGAGCCTTTGTGGGTCGGAGACCGAAGTTCTGAATCAGGCGCATTTGGCTATGGGGGAAAGGAGGGGATACGGGAATGGGTTGGACTCCCGTGCGCATGTTTAGGAAAGCCAAAAGGGAACCAGCCATTTACAGGAGCCCGCGAACCCCAAAGGGACTCATATCCAACACACAGGCCATATCTTTGTCTCCTTCTCCTTTTTGGGGTATGTTTTAAAACTGGGATTTGGTCCCCAAAATTGTGGTTTCCTTTTGATTTCCAAAGTAACAGGGTACCCTCAAAAAAAGGGAACAACCATTGGTACCCTCCAAAAGCACTTGCTTGCGTGGTTTCCTTTTTGGCGTCCTCAAAAAAACAAGTGCACGTGTTTTGCTCCCAAACGACGTGATAAAGACAGAGAGAAAGAGACAAACAAAAGAGGGAAAGAGAGAAAGAGAGAAAGAGAGAAAGAGAGGGAGACAAAGTATGCAAAAAAGATGCCAGGAAGCACGGGCAACGGGCGGGTGTGTAATTCTCTCAGAGCCCAAATAAATGCGTTGGCTTATGAGCATAAATCCCTACCCGACTGGAAACCTTCAGACACGCCCTGAAACGGGTCCTTCAACCCCCGGCGCCCGCAAACAAAAAACAAACAAATGCTCTGTTTTTGTCTCGAGCAAGAGAGGTACCCTATTGGGAAGCGGCTACCATTCCTTGTTCCATGAAGAGCCTTTCCAAAACGGGTTCCCCTATTTTGAGAGAGACTCAATTGTTTTTTGTCGTTTAAACTGGGTCGAATGTTTGGAAGAGCCGTCTCAGGCCTCCGAGCACATGCCAAAGCAGATCAGCCTCGGGTGGGCGGGCCGAAGGACGCGTCGGGCACCGGCCCCCACAACCCAAGATGAAACCCTTCGGCTCGAGAACACCATCCGACGCCACAGATGACTGCGAATTGACCTCTGGTGGGTTCTCAGAATTGGGCAGCCTAATTCCAGTGCGGGGAGTTGATCTTTTTTTTTAGGTCTCCGCTCGCCAAACCAAGCAAAAGACGGGCGGAACACTGCCGCCAAGCGGCGCATCGAGCGCGGCCGTCGCACCGCCGAAGCCCGGAGGCTTGGCAGCCACGAAGGCCGCGATAACGGAGCGGACCTCGTGGGCAACACTTGGCCGGCCCCCACGCCAGGAACACAGCAGTTGCTCGAACTGTTAGCAATCTGACAGAATACGGACTCCGCTGGCCTGTCAAGGCTTGGCCGAAGCAGAAGGGAGTGCCAAAGCCTGGCCACGCAACGTGCCCCAATAGAAGAGCATTAAACGAGCACTAGATGAGCACTAGACGAGCACTAGACCGAGCACTAGACGGGCGCTAGACGAGCACTAGACGGAGCACTAGACGAGCACTGGATGAGCACTAGACGAGCACTAGACGAGCACTAGACAGAGCACTAGACGAGCACTAGACGAGCACGAGCACTAGATGGGCGCTAGACGAGCACTAGACGGAGCACTAGACGAGCACTAGACAGAGCACTAGACGAGCACTAGACGAGCACTAGACGAGCACTAGACCGACCACTACATGGGCGCTAGACGAGCACTAGACGGAGCACTAGACGGGCACTAGACGGAGCACTAGATGAGCGCTAGACGAGCACTAGACAGAGCACTAGACGAGAAATGGACGAGCACCAGATGAGTACTAGACACTAGACAGAGCACTAGACGAGCACTGGACGAGCACTAGACCAGTGCTAGACACTGGACAGAGCACAAGACGAGCACTAGACGGCCACTAGACGAGCACTAGAAGAGCACTGGACGAGCGCCAGCACTAAACGAGCACTAGACGAGCACTAGACGGCCACTAGACGAGCACTAGACGAGCAGTCTGGCGATGGACTGCCCAATCCGACCAAATTGGACCAAATTCGATCAAATTCGACCAAACTCGACCAATTTCGACCAAATTCGACCAAATTCGACCAATTTCGACCAATTTCGACCAAACTCAACCACGCCCGACCAAGCTCGACCAAACCCGGCCAAATTTGACCAAATTCAGCCTAGAGAATATGACTGGAAAATTTCAACAATTTTCCGGTCGAATTCAGTCTGGCGATGGACTGCCCAATCCGACCAAATCGGACCACTGCGCTCGACCAAAGTCGACCAAACTCAATTCGAAGTCAATTAGACATGACAGCGCTAGACCCCATGCGACCACATGCGACCAAATTCGCCAGAATAGGGAGGCCACGAGCCACCTCCGATAGAAGAGCAGTAAACGAGCACTAGACGAGCACTACGAGCACTAGATGAGCACTAGACAGGCACTAGACGGAGCACTGGACGAGCACTGGCCGAGCACTAGACAGAGCACTGGATAGAAGACTGGACGAGCACTGGACAATCACCGGGCGGAGCACTGGACGAGCACTAGACGAGCACTAGCAGAATCATGGGTTTTCAGCCCCCACCAGAAAATCAACAAAGCCAAAGACCCAACGAGAACAAACATATGACAAAAGCAGTGTAGGTCACACTTCCTCTCACCAACGGAAGGCGCTTGTATGAGGGCACCTGGAAGACGAAACTCCTCTCGAGGAGACCCACTGTAGGGACCCAAGAGCATCTGGCTTTTTTTCGTGCTCAGGGCAGCGAGCGGGGGCGGCTCTGGCAGCGGCGGAAGCACTGAGGCTCGCGATCACAAAGGCACTTCAGCTACGCTTCCACGGGCATGGATCGGAACCACTCCGGCCGGCGGAGCCCTTCTGCAACACATAGACTTGAAAAGCAGTGGCGAAGAGCTGCAACGCAGAAAGCCGAAAGCAATTCCGCAGCCTTTCACCTCCGAGCGGCTGCTAAGCGCAGAAACTCCAACGAAATTCGAATTGGCTGCAGGCAGTCACTTCTGGGCCAAGAAGTTTTGGGAAGGACAACTCTCGAAGGATTATGGCCAAGGTGCGTCTCCAAGGATGATCCCGCTGAGGGTTTGCATTCATTGCATTTATGTAAGTGCGACCTCGTGGCCACACCCATCGGCCCGGCACAGTGCCCCCGCGGCCAGGGTGGCATCGCTCAAGCTCGTGAAGCCATGCGTCATTTATGCAGCCTTGCTTGAGGCAACGGATCGAAACCATTCAAAGTGCATTTTGCAGCTCACTCTGGGCAACGCAAATTCACCTGTGGCACACCGAACGCTGGGACGCTGGGGGCTCAACCTGGTATTTGGTTTTGGCTCCACGCTTCAAACTACACTTGCCCAAGGCTTACCGGCTCATTTCAGGAAGACTGTTGGCGGCAAAGCGCATAGTTCTGGCGAATCTGCTCACACTAGTCATGCATCAACGACCCCCTCGCAGAGCCACCAGCTTAAGCTCACAAACACGTGTCAGCTACGCAGCATGCTGCAAACCACATGGCACTAGGGTTGGAGTTCTAGTTCCCCGGGGCTGGCTACCCCGTGCAAGAAGCATAACATCTGCTGCCAGGACCCAGGACGAGTGTCCAAGACAGGATCAGCTGCGAGGACAGTGCCTACGAGGCAGGATGCTGCGAACGCATGTGTGGCGGCCTTCCCTCCAGCGCCGGGTCCCACTCGTTCGCCACCCAGGCTCCCTGCTCGATCTGGGACAGCGTCTTGACGGCCACCCACAAGCTCTCGATGTGCACGGAGTCCTCTGTCTGAATGACCTGGTTGGTTTTTTTCTTGCCCTTGACAGAGCCCTCTACATCATAGAGGACCTTGAAGTAGCATTCAAAAAACCAGCCAGGCACAGGCGTGGGTGCAAAGCGCGCGTAGCTGTGAATGAGGTGGCTGTTCTTGTCCGTATGTAAATAAACGCCAGCGTGCCCAGGGAAGAAGCGGTGACCCTCACTCTCATCTGCGCTGGCCTTGAGATGGCCAGCAGCAGCAATCATGTAGAGAGCTTCAGCGACTGTGCCGTGCCAGCCCACGCGAAACTGCGCCCCCTCCTTCACCTTGCACGGCAAGAAGGGCACGCAGCCAACGCCTGGGCTGACAGGCACATAGTCGCCAAAAAGGTCAGCCAGGGAGCCGTGCGGGCCCGGACGCGTCTGCCACAGCTGAGCAAGCAGCATCTTGACGTCCTCGTGCCCTGGCGGCCCTACATCGACAGCATCGCCTATCTGATGCCACCAATGCTTCAGCATCTTCTTCCCCTTCGCCTGGCACGGCACCTCCAACCAGGCAGCGACCCGGCCGCGCGCAGCGTCCGAGAACGGCCACCAGAGACGCCGCGCCTCGCTACCACGGGAGGACACCTCACCGTGGCTGCTCGACGACGACGCCCCTGATGCCGCCTCTAGCTTGCGCCGCTTGCTGATCTGCTCGAGGGCCTCCACAGCTTCCGGCCGCGCAACCAGGTCGCTGACAAAGCCGCTGGACCTGAGAGCCTCCCTCTCAGCACGGCCAAGGCGCCCACGCTGCCGATGCAGCTGCGAATCAGACACCGAGGCCTTACCAGCAGCTGACCGCCCCACATGTATCTCCTCCCTGCGGTCAGCCGACAGCGGCTCATTCTGCCGCAGGAGGGAAGGAATGTCCAGCTCAAGCTGGATATGCATGGCTCCTGTGGTTGCAGGTTACAGGTTCGAAGTGAGTGGTTCAGGTCTTCTGCTTTCCCTGTTGGACATGCAAGGTTAAAGTGTGATATAGAGAAGCTTGTCCACTGAGAAAAATAGCATTGCAGAGTGAAAACATATGAAAAGCTAGCAGGACTTGACTGTAAGTTCTGGCTTGCTGTAAATTGCAAGCTCATATTGAGCCAATTGCAGCGTTGTGCTGCGTTCAGCTTTCACACAAACAGCTCACAATGGCAACCCCTAGTCGTGTGTGCGCAAATCCTTGGCACCCTGTCAAGTCAACTAAAGCGCACGTGTCTCTCAACTTCGGTTGAGTGTTATTGAACATGTAAACAATGTTTTGGCCACCTTGAAGTGAAAAGGACCGTTTTGGCCACATGCTAATCGTGCTCACACACTCCCTTTAAACCGTGTGCCAGCCGCTAGCCATTCAGTTAACAAGCCTCCCAGAATAGCAAGCTTCCAAGCCAAGGGCCAAAAGGGACTCATATCCAACACACAGGCCATACCTTGCCGCCACGGGAAGAACGGCACAAGGCGCGCCGGAGGCGCCTCACGGCCGGTAGCCAATGGCGCAAAGGAGAATGTGCTCGTTGAGCAAGCGGATTCTACCGAAATCGTCGCGTTGTTTTGAGGGCACCCTAGTGCCCGTGTCAACTTGGTTTAAACGGAAGCCAATAGAAAATAATGCAATTTTGGTGTCTATGTTGATACATTCCCAAGGCATAAAACTGCTTCTACCACCGAAACACACCGCCACCCTAAATACACCGATCCCACCGTTGGTCAAACTATACTAGTCATCCCCAAGGGAGCGTTGCAAGCAACATAAAGTCCACCACTTCAGCAGGTCAGCAACGTTGACCCCCGAAGAAAAAAGTACCCGCGGATGAGAAAGATCTGGAGATCCCTGTATTCCTTCCTCCAGGCGGACCCCTACTTCATCAACTCAGAATCACGGGTTTTCAGCCTCCACCAGAAAATCAACAAAGCCAAAGACCCAACGAGAACAAACATATGACAAAAGCAGTGTAGGCCACACTTCCTCTCACTAACGGAAGGCGCTTGTATGAGGGCACCTGGAAGACGAAACTCCTCTTGAGGAGACCCACTGTAGGGACCCAAGAGCATCTGACTTTTTTTCATGCTTCCGGCGCAAGCAGGGGCCGGGGCCGATGCTGAAGCGAATGAAGTCACGAATAAACCTGGCAGTTGAACGTGGGAACTGTTGTAAGTGGAGAATGCCCTCTGAAATGGGACGAAAAACCACAGCGAGTTAGCAACGCATCCTTGGCAATGCATCGACACTCATAACTCCCAGGCGCCAGAAACGGGGCCTTGAAAAGGCCGATTCCGATGCATTGCACCAGTCGGAATGCAATATTCCTGCCAAGGGCGGGGCGATTCAACCCCCTCTTCAACCTTCCCAGTTGTTCAGCAGCCCTGGCTGAAACAGGGAACCCTTTTTTGGGGATTGACTAGTAGGGAAACCACCAAAGAAAAATGATAGACAAGAATTGGTGCCACGGAAGAACTGGGCCTATGCACAAGTTTGACTTCGAGTTGAGTTTGATCGACTTTGGTCGAGCGCAGCGGTCCAAGTTTGTTGGATGAATTCAGCCGGAGATTTCTTGAAATTGTCCGGTTGAATTCTCTAGGCTAAATTTGGTCAACTTTGGTCGGGTTTGGTCCAGTTTGGTCGAATTTGGTCGAATGCGGTCGAGTTTGCTCCAGTTTGGTTCGGTCGAGTTTAGTTGGATTTTGCTCGAGTTTGGTCGAATTTGTTCAAGTTTGGTCGAGTTTTGTCGATTTTGGTTGATTTTGGTCGAATTTGGTCGCATGTGGTCGCGTGGGGTCTAGCGCTGTCATTTCTAATTGACTTCGAATTTAGTTTGGTCGACTTCGGTCGAGCGTAGTGGTCCAATTTGGTTGGATTGGGCAGTCCATCGCCAGACTGAATTCAACCGGAAAGTTCTTGAAATTTTCCAGTCATATTCTCTAGCCTGAATTTGGTCAAATTTGGTGGGGTTTGGTCGACTTTGGTCGGGTGTGGTCGAGTTTGGTTAAATTAGGTCGAATTTGTTCGAATTTGGTCAAATTTGGTCGAACTTGGTCGAGTCGGGTCGAGTTTGGTTGGATTTTGCTGGATTTAGGTCGAATCTGGTCAAGTTTGGTCGCCTCTGGTCGAATTTGATCGAATTTTGGTCGCATGGTCTCGAGCGCTGTCTATTTTAGTTGACGTTGAGTTGAGTTTCTCGAGTTTGGTCGGGTGTGGTTGAGTTTGGTTGAGTTTGGTCGAATTCGGTCGCGGTTGGTCCAGTTTGGTCAGGTTTGGTCGAGTTTGGTTGGATGTTGCTCGACTTTGGTCGAATCTGCTGAAGTTTGGTCGAGTTTGGTTGAATTTGGTCGCAGGGCGTCGGGCGCTGTCTATGTTAGTTGACCTTGAGTTGAATTTGGTCGACTTTGGTCGAGCGCAGTGGTCCAAGTTGGTCGGATTGGGCGGTCCATCGCCAGACTGAATTTAACCGGATTTTTTTTGATATTTTCCAGTCACATTCTCTGGGCTGAATCTGGTCAAATTTGGTCGGGTTTGGTCGAGTTTGGTCGAATTTGGTCGAGTTCGGTTGGATTTTGCTCGAGTTTGGTCGCATTTGTTCAAGTTTGGTCGAGTTTGGTCGATATCGGCCGAGTTTGGTCAAATTTGGTCGAGTTTGGTCGAGTTGGCTGAATTTGGTCGCATGGTGTCGAGTGCTGTCTGTCTACGCTGTCTACGTTAGTTGACTTTGAGTGAATTTGGTCGACTTTGGTCGAGCGCAGCGGTCCAAGTTGGTCGGATTGGGCGGTCCATCGGGCGCAGTGGTCCAAGTTGGTCGGATTGGGCGGGTTTGGTCGAGTTTGGTAGGGTGTTCGGTTGAATTTGGTCGAATTTGGTCGAATCTGGTCGAGTTGGGTCGAGTTTGGCCGAGCTCGGTCCAGTTTGGTCACGTTTGGCCGAGTTTGGTCGAGTTCGGTTGGATTTTTGTTCGAGTTTGGTCGCATTTGTTCAAGTTTGGTCGAGTTTTGTCGAATTCGGCCGATTTTGGTCGAATTTGGTCGCATGGGGTCGAGCGCTGTCAACTTTAATGGACTTCTAGCAAGTTTGGTCGCAAGCTGCCCGGGCCTCTGCTGCCTTGTGATGCTGCCCAGCAAGAGTCGAGCCAGCTGCGGCCTCCGTGGGAACCCCCGGCGCCCGCAAACAACAAACAAACAAATTGTTTTTTTTTGTCTCGAACAAGAGGGGTACCCTATTGGGAAGTGCCTACCATTCCTTGTTCCATGAAGAGCCGGTCCAAAACGGCTTCCCCGATTTTGAGAGAGACTCAATTGTTTTGTGTTGTTTAAGATTGTTTAAGCTGGGTCTAATGTGTGGAAGAGCCGTCTCTGGCCTCCGAGCACATGCCAAAGCAGATCAGCCTCGGGTGGGCGGGCCGAAGGACGCGTCGGGCACCGGCCCCCACAACCCAAGATGAGATCCTTCGGCTCGAGAACACCATCCGACGCCACAGGTGACTGCGGGTTGACCTCTGGTGGGTTCTCAGAATTGGGCAGCCTAATTCCGGTGCGGGGTGTTGATGTTTTTTTTTTTAGGTCTCCGCTCGCCAAACCAACCAAAAGACGGGGAACACTGCCGCCAAGCGGCGCATCGAGCGCGGCCGCCGCACTGCTGAAGCCCGGAGGCTTGGCAGCCGCGAAGGCCGCGATAACGGAGCTGGACCTCGTGGGCAACACTTGGCCGGCCGCCACGCTAGGAACACAGCAGTTGCTCGAGCTCTCAGCAATCTGACAGAACACGGACTCCGCTGGCCTGTCAAGGCTTGGCCGAAGAAGAAGGGAGTGCCAAAGCCTGGTCAGGCAACGTGCCGCCACTTGAAACTGCCCTTGCCAAGACTTTGCAATCTGATAGGCAGATGGTCGGCTCTGCCCGCACCCAACGGGAAGATGACTGGCACTTGCACTGCATGCGTGTGCCTTCATTGGCTTTTGCGGTCTACGATGGCAGGAGCTAGTTTTGTATAGCTCTAGCACATTCTGTGGCCCATTGCAAATTGTAGATGTGGCCTTGCGGGCCACTCCAATGCACGATCGAATTAGCCAGCATGCCAGTGCCAGGTCCGTGTTTATTGCAAACACCGGAGGCTCTGCTGCTGGCATTGTGCCAAGTGATAGCATGAGCTAGTTCTCTCTAGCTCCAGCACATTCTGTGGCCCATTGCAAACTGTAGATGTGGCCTTGCGCGCCACTCCAATGCATGATCGAATTAGCCGGCATGCCAGTGCCAGGTCCACGTTTTTTTTTGCAGACACTGGAGGCTCTGCTGCTGGCATTGTGCCATGCAAGAAACGGCGACCGCCGCGACTTTGCCAATGCTGCATCACTGCGAGCTGGCCTGTGAAGCACTGCCGGAAGCTTTCTTTTCATTCTTTTCCCGGACCCATCCATCCAGGAGTTGCCTGGCAAGCACCTTTGCCGGAGGAGTGGTCCTGGAAGGAAGCAGTCGAGTTCAACACGAGCTTTGTTGAGTTGGTGAGCCCCAAGACCAGAACAAAAGAAGAAATCCCAGTCAAAACGCCGACTTCGGGTAATCAACCTGCTTCCCACACTGCCAGTGCAAGCAAGCAAGAGCAACTTCCAACACTCGCAGACAACCTCGTGGACGTTTGGCCCAGTCCTGGCATCGCCGTGCAACGCGTGCACAGCTTTGGCGACACCACTCGCCAAAGCTTCCCCCAGCGGCATTTTTGCCTTGCCCACTTTGATCAGTGCCTCGTAGTGCCTCATGAAGGCGGCATGGGTCAGACCTGCCAGCATGCCAGCAACGGTCTTGTCCGCCTCCTCAGTTTTGGCTGCCTTGCGCGGAGTCCAAATAGCATCTTCGGCAGCTGACTGCGCCGCCCGGGCCTTGCGCTTCTTCTGCGCTGCTTTGGCTCTGGCCTTGTCCCTCTTCTGTTGCACAGCCTGTATTGTTTCCCATGCGCCTGGCGCATCACATGGCCTGCCAGCTGGCTGCGGCATGCACTTGATCACTTTGTCGGTCCGGGTGAAGTCCTGCAAGCTGTGGAACTCTACCGCGCCGGTGCCCTCAATCCACTGCACGAAGAGATCATGTTCGCATTGCCCCCGGCATGCAAACGTGGAGCAAGAGCAAAGGTAGGGCAGCCCCCAGCAGTCCTCTTGCTGCACGCGCTTGGTGCGCGGCCGGCTGACAAGCACAAGCTCCTGCACGATCTCTTCCAGCATGGCCAAGGACACGGAGCCATCATCTTTGACAATGTGAAGTTTTTTGGCGGCGCAGAGGATTTCTGGCTTGGTTTCAGCCCTCATGAAAGCAGCAAAGGCCTCAGCTGTCTTCTGGTCCACCTGGTGGCTTGGCTCGTACTTCCACATGACATAGTGTCTGTCAAAGTCCATCAGCTCCTGATCGATTCGGTGGAAGTTCCACGGGGCCCTCTGCGCAAACTGCCAAGCCGATTTCGCCCATTGCTGATGGCCCATGCTGTCCTGCCGCAGTAGGGTTCGACAAAAGGCAAGGGTTCGACAAAAGCAAGCGTACTTGGCAGCGACCCCTGTGGCCCCAACTTGCGGCCCCGCTACCGCCAGTCACCAACACACAAGCAAAACAGAGCTCAGAAAAGGGTCCTCCGCGCGGGATGCTGGCCGAGAGCTCCCCGAAAGCAGTTGATGCGCAGGCCGATCTGGAGCAGAGCGCAAAGTGGCCACCAAGTCCCCGCCAGCCTGGGTGTTCCGCTCGTGCATCAGCGCGCGCAGAGCCAGTTCCACCTCCGGCGCAGCCGTTGCCAGATCCGTGTTGGCAAGGTTGCCAGTGCACCGCTTCAAAGCGGCCCACTGCGACTCCTTGGATTGGCCCACGCTTGCAGGCGTAAACCCTGGCCGGGCGACAGCTATGCAGCACTGCCACTCAGCAGACCACAGCTGGCCCTGCTTGGAAAAGGCCACGTCAGTCAAGTAAGACATCCAGTCATACTCTTCCTTCACCCGCAGGCGGTCCAGGAGGGCCTGCGCGGCAAGGTCGAAAACCAACGGCGGGTAGAAGGCCGACTTCTGCGCCCAAGCACTCAATCCTCGCGACAAAGGCCCTTTCCTGCGCCGGCAAGCTGCAACCTGATGCCGAAGATCCCTGCGGTAGGGGACACCCTGGAGCTGCGCGCGATGGGCGGCTCTTTGTGCGGGCGAGTTGTCGTAGAAGGCAGCCTGCACGTGCCTTCGGAGGTCCAGCCCGCGCTCCTCGTAGATGCCCAGGATCGCTTCCTTGATGTCCCCACAGAAAGCCGCGCTCTCCTTCGGGGTCCAGGCATGGCCCAATGAAAGCTCCGTCGTCCTCCAAAGCCCACCGGTGAGATGGAGCGCGGGGCAGGCTATAGTGCTCAGGCACCAACCGGAGCAGTTCATCTTGTAGGTTGCGTCCTCCGACCAGATCAGGCTGCCCCCCTCATCCACCCACTTTCTGATTGCCCTGACCTCTTCCTCCAAAATGAACACGGTCGCGGCAACGCCCTCGGTCTGCAGAGCTCGATAATGCACCCCAGAATTGGAGGAGTTCCGAGCCTCCACAACCAGCCTCAGCACGGTGGGCGAACAATGCGCTTTGGCATCCCCTCGTCTTTTGGCGCGGACGGCTTTGAGACGCCGCCTGGCAGCTTCTACTGTCCGCAATCCAGGCAAATCTCTGCGATCCGTGCCATCTGCGAGCAGGGACGCCAAGCCTTGCGAAGGCGTCAGATGGGCGATGCGCTGCGCAGTCAGCCTCTGACGCACGGTCTGCCCGCGCACAACACGAGCAGTAGCTCCAGCACATGTGCCCCGCTCATAGACGCAAGCTTCCCACTCTGGGTCATCTGCCAAGCTGATCTTCTGTGTCAAAGTGATGTAAAAGGTATGGTGCCGAGCCTGCCTCCCTCTTGCATCTTTGGCCCCCTGCAAGTCAGCGTGCTCTGTGCATGTGGCCCATGCCTTGCAGGTGTCGCCGACCACGGCCCTATCCACGGCTCCGATGATGCCTCTGCTGCTCAGCAAATGCCGCACGAAGTCTCTCCACAGGTGGAGGTGCCTGCGGCACTCACTGCCTTTCTCAGGCGGCAATGTGTCGCGGGCCAGCTCTTTCCATGGCTCCGGCCGGGCCATGGCTCAGTGCGCGGTATTTGAGCACGCGCAGGGCTGCAGGAAGAGCCTGCCCTGTGGCACACGTACACACACAAGAAGACATGGCTGCGTAGAACAAGAAAAAGAAACGTCACATGCTCAGTTCACATGCAAGGCACAGGTAAACAGCAAGCTGGTCTGCCACAGGTACTACAACCTCAACTTGGTAAGGGTTTCCTAGGGTTTAGGATCGAGGGTTCTGGAAGTCTGGTTTAGGGATTAGGGTTCCGGGTGTCAGCTGCCCTCTCTGTTGAGACCGAAAACACACGAAACATATGTAACTGCAGTCGTTCAGGCGGTACAAGACCCAGAAAAAAAAACCGCAACAGCAACGTCTCACAGGAGTGCGGGGCATAAGACACATGCAGCCTACAGCGGCTCTGAGGGTGGGGTTCCTACACGTGGAGGGAGGCATTATCTCTTGCAGGAGGACACCTCACCACAAGAGATAGTGAGCCTGGGGGGGGGGGGTGGGCGGGTAAGCCGACAGAGGAAAGTCACACAGGCACATAGTCGCCAAAAAGGTCAGCCTATTTTGAGAGAGACTCAATTGTTTTGTGTTGTTTAAGTCTCTGGCCTCCGAGCACATGCCAAAGCAGATCAGCCTCGGGTGGGCGGGCCGAAGGACGCGTCCATTGCACGATCGAATTAGCCAGCATGCCAGTGCGTTTATTGCAAACACCGGAGGCTCTGCTGCTGGCATTGTGCCAAGTGATAGCATGAGCTAGTTCTCCCTAGCTCCAGCACATTCTGTGGCCCATTGCAAACTGTAGATGTGGCCTTGCGCGCCACTCCAATGCATGATCGAATTAGCCGGCATGCCAGTGCCAGGTCCACGTTTTTTTGCAGACACTGGAGGCTCTGCTGCTGGCATTGTGCCATGCAAGAAACGGCGACCGCCGTGACTTTGCCAATGGCGCATCACTGCGAGCTGGCCTGTGAAGCACTGCCGGAAGCTTTATTTTCATTCTTTTCCCGGCAGTCTGTTTTCCCAAATAGTGTTTACAAGTTTGCACTCAGGTTTTCTCAAGCGCGGCGGCGACCACGCTTGCTAGCACACCGAAGCTGACATAGGCTACTGGCCCTGCTGGCTAGCAGCAGCAGCAGCAGCAGCAGCCGAGAACACACAGAAACACGGTTGCAAAAGCGCCTGTGTGAGTTCTCACTGAAAGCTCTCACCACGAACACATGCAGAAACGAGTGTTCTGAAAAGACCTTTGTTTCAAAGTATGTTTATCCCAAATAGTGTTTACAAGTTTACACTGAGAAGTGCTTGCGGTAAGAGCTAAGACTGGGCTGGATCACACTGCTAATGAGCACACAGCGCAGGATCATGCGCCGAAGGCTATTGGCTAGGGCGCCCCTGGTTGCAAATTGCAAAAGCGAATGCGTGAGTTCTCACTGAAAGCTTTTACCACGAACCAGTGTTCTGGACAGACCCTTGTTTGGAAGTGTGTTTAACCAAATATTTACAAGTTTGCGCTCAGGGCTTTTCATGGTAAGAGCCAAGGCTGGATTGGATCGCGCCGCAAATTAGCAGCCAGTGGGGCGGCGACCACGCTTGCTAGCACACCGAACTGACATTGCTCGCAGGAAAAGCTGCGCCTCACTCGATCCAGCCCCTCAGCTGATAAGCTAGCCAGTCCTGCGAACGCGCGCAACGTACATCGCTGCAAGTAAAATGCTACTGGTCAGCAACTGCGTAGGCTGCTGCTCACATCGGTGAAGAATATGAGTAAAGTAAAACATGAGAGGCACGACCCAAAGGGGCGCAAGGAAAGCTTGGCTCGTACCAAGTGGCCACTAAGAACAACCAGCAAGTAGCCGCGCCCAGCAGCCCATCGGGCCTTGGAGTGGGCGTAGTTAGCGCACATCTGCTGCAGCCCGCGCCAGAGCTGCCTCGGGGCAGACCGCAGCTGCATCAGGCAATGACGGCGCCATCTGCAGCGCCCCTTGCCTGAGCAGGCCAAGGCCAAGTTTCCTCTTGCTGTCTCGACCCCCGCGCAGCCGTACCCTTGCCCAATTTACCTATGGCCATGCCCGTACGTGTCTGTCTCCAAGATAGGGACCCGCGCAAACACAAAACAGCTCAGGCTAATTTCTCTTACTGCCAACATGGCTTGGTCGTGCAGTAAAGGGCGTCAGTATACGTGCCAAGGCTGTGGGCCGCGCCAGGCCGATATCTGACAAACGCTGAAAAATCACTTCACAAACAGACGGGGTTCTGCGAACCCTTGGACAAAGTGTTTGCAAAGCCTTCCCAGGATGTCAGCAGAATCTCACAGAAATAGGCCAATTCTTGGCCGTAACCCTACAAACCGGGGCTGCCCAACGCACGACTCCCCGCAAAATTGTCTCAGTGACACAGCGCTTGTATGAAAACACGCAAGCCGAAGTGCGCATGAAGCGTCAGCGCAGCTGAAGCTCTCACAGGATAAGCTGACAGATGTACACCGCACATGCCCTCGGGAAAAATGGAGCTGTTGCTTCACTCATCAATTTCGGACAAGCGGCCTCAGCGCCGCAAACACTGCATCCGCGCCCTCCGACTCCGACTTGCACAGCTTGAAGCTGTTCGTCGAGCTTCCAGATACCCTCAGCGCGCCAGGCCTCAGCAGGTGAAGGCGCGTGTCAGCGCGCCTTGCTTTCACAAGTAAAAGCAAGACGCCCTGACAGGCATTGGCCACTGTGACTCTGACAAGGGCGGGTTGCCACAGACAGCGCTAAGAGTCAGCAAAGGAACAAAGGAGCAAAAGACAAGCGATAAACGCGTCACAAGCCAAAACGGAGTTGCCTCACGCTGGGCGAGACGCCCCGAAGGCTGAAGGCGTCCGGAGAAACTCTGAATGTATCAGCCCGAAAAAAGTTCCTTTGGACAGAGTAGTCAAGAGGCCAAGCGCCCGTGGAGGTGGGCAGCGGGAATCGCAGTTAGAGCCTTCCAGCTGGGACCCCGCGGCCCTTTTTCGGCTGTTTCACTGCCCCGTGGACCTCAAATAATTTGGAAGCTTACCAGCTAGGTGGAGGAAACGTAAACAGGCATGAGTAGGCGATGCATGTTCCGCCCAAGGCACGGGACATTGAACTCCGTGGCGAACTTGATGACCAGTGTCTCAGCCCGACCGTCCGGCAGGACACGCTCCCGGATCTGCTCCACGGGCGCCGGCCCATACAATGCCTCGAAATCGGACAGGGAGAACACGTCGTACATGCTGGACGACCATGTCAAGGCCACCTGCCACGCTCTCAAGCCCGAGCATTGGCGCTTGGCGTTCCGTTTCAGCTTATGCACTTGAACGAATGAGAGCCAACGCTTTGCATTTCTCGTGAAGAGGCAGCTGCACACGCTGCGCACTAACAAACATGAGAAGAAAGCGCCAGTCCAAGCAACAGCGTCTTGCAATGCAGGACCCCTGTGAGAGTTCCGAGATGCGTTTATCTCAGGGTTCTTCGAACCTGCGGGGTACCAATAAGAGTACTTCTTCAGAGCACTGAATAGATCCCCGGCGCCTCTTCCGTCATAGAGACCGCGCCCTGCTGGGACGCCAGGTGCTGGTAGGCCAGACTACAATCTGTTCCTCTCTCTTGCTTCAGCTGACTCAGCACCTGCCTTTTGAAGGGAGCGTGCGCAACAGTCGTCCAGAACTGACTCATCGTTGAAACTCCTCTCAAGCACGCAGGCCGCTGCGCGGCATCCATCCGCAACACCTTCTGCGCCTCACGGCGCTCCCCAACTCCAAAACCGTGGGAAAGAAAAATGTTTGCTGCGCCCTCTGCACAGTCTGCCTGTAACCGCTTCCCCCGGAGAATAGGGCTTACGATGCTAAGTTTGTTTGGCCCACTGCTGAAGCAAGGCTAAACCGACCGACCCCAGATCCAAAACGTGTTCGGGGTCATCTCGGCCGGCAGCAAAAACACCCAAAAAAGAAATGGAAAGGGAGCTGTGCAGCACGAAACTCTTGCGCAGAAACGTCAACTCTGGACCTTTCTCCAGCCCAGGAAAGGGAGGATTGCTTTCCCACTGAAAGGCAATACGCCTGGATGCACAATGTCACAATACGAAACTCTTAGTCGGAAACGTTGACCCTCAACACTCACTCCAAATGCTGCGGACAGGAAAGCCATGCAACTCGCCTCACTGGGTTCTCCATTTGCCTCTTTCAACAAAATTCAACCACTTCAGCGACGCTGAATGCAACAAAGCTCCCTGTTCCGTCTCGAAGTCCATGTCTGTCTTGGATCTGGGAATAGCAATAGGCCCGGCTCGTAATGCAGAAGCATGGAGACCATTTTTCGTCTTTACGGCGCGAATTTTTGGGAGAAGGGATGACTTCGCCCAGGCACGAATAGGGAGCACCGCGAGCAACGCTGGCCGGCTGGTTCCCGCTCGCGCCCTGTGACCGGCTTCGTCTGGTACCGATAGCCTGTGGCGGAGATCGTGTTCCAGACCCTGCTGTAAGAAATGGCCACATAAGCGGATACAGCGCTGCTCAACACTCAATGAAAACACCGTAGCTGACCGACCGGTGGCAATTTGCAACAAGTTGGCCGACAGGACCCATTCGACATGGCTTAGATTCTATGCCTGGCTCGTCACCTGTGCGCCAGAGCCTGAACATTTCGGGCATGGGCTCTTGCCGAATGTCGCAACACCATGTACGAGAAACGCGTGCAACCACCGCAAACCCCCCCGTCCGGTTTTGCTCGGGGGCCCCACAAAAATATAAAGGAGAAAAAAAGAGCACCGCACTGTCTTCCCTCTGCATAACGCGCGTAGAAAAAGGGGAGACAACTGTCTTTGCCAGCAGAGGGGAGCAAGCAAATCAACAATGGCGAATCAAGCCCTCATGGACAAACCTTCCTTTTTATAGCAATCGGAGGTCACAGTGGCCACGTGCCAAAATCACACAATCCTCTCAAGCGAGCCGCGCCGTGAAGCCAAGCCGCAACACCAAGCCACCTGCGCGCTTGTCTGGCTGCAGAGCGCGCACACGCGAACAGCGCAGGAGCTCGATGTGGCAACCTTCTGGGCTGCGCCGCCCTTTGCCTCCTGCACAAACGGAGTGGCACAAACAGCAATGGACACTGGAAGCCACAGGGAACGCGCTATCGCGCACGGCGGCGCAAAAATTCATGCACCACTGACCTGCCTTCGCCTTGGCACTCACCGCTGGAACCTCGCAAACACAATGCCGCAGCTGGCTGACCACTGCTGCGTGCTCAGCTGGCTGTCCTCGGCGTGTTCTTCCAGCATCTTTTCCTGGCAAATCGCATTGGCCACACAGTTGCCACAGGCCGCAACTGCTTCCCAACCAGACGTGTCGGGGGGGGGCGCCCTCCTCTGAGTTTGCTTTGCGTTGCCTCTTCGCCGGTCGCGCCTGCGCCGCTACCAGTGGACGTCTGATCCGTGCTGTTGATTTCGTGACAACTGACAATGCTGTGACTAGCCACCGCGCCAAGTGTTTGCACCACAAAGCCTCCTAGCAGCATTCGCCACTTCCCATCCGTAGGACAATGTGCTCCTTGCAGGCTATCCTTTGAGTTGTCACGGCAACTTGCTGGCCCGACATTAGCACCAACGCAGTGTCCTTCCCGGCAACGACCGGCTGAACTGCTCTCACTCGACCATCTGTGCTCTCAACTTCCTCTGCATGGCATGGATGGTAATTTGCAGCCAGGAGGTTGGAGTCAGCATCGCCCCACTTGGCGCACGTCGGGTGCTGGAGCGTACAGCTCGCGCCCTTGCGAACGCGCTTCAGCGCCAGCTGCACCTGCTTCTGCCTGAAGCACGGGCTACTGGCTGCCTTGGCGCGCACCGAACTTGGCGTTTTCGTTGGGGAAAGCAGGGCCACCCTGGCCTGGCTGGCTGTTCCTCCTTGCTGGCGCGCGGCTGCCTTGAGGGTTTGCCGCTGGATTGTGGTGAATGCGTGAACCGCGCAGCGCAATCGCCAACTAGCAACACAGCCCGCTGGACCGTGGTGCGGGCTAGGTCGGCACACGCCCGCCGCGGTGCCCCGCGCAGATGATGCCAAGGGCTGCCCAAAGACAAGCCGCAGCTTGCCTGAACAGGCCCAAACTCTCCCCTTACGCGGCTCATCGCAGGAAAGGCTCACGCTACGAAACGACGCAAACAGGCTAGCTTTCAGCTCTCCGGACACTCGACAGCACGCAGAGGGCTGTACTTTTTGAGGAGAGCATGTCTATTCCCCAGCCACACGCGCACGCATATTTACGCGCACGTGCGTGTCCTTGTCTTGACTCCTTTCTTAAATTAGTTTCCGTAGCGCGGAAGTTCCCTCTAAACTCCCTTTGACTACATGGCGGTGCACAGGCCAAAGCAAGCCGAGCTGCTTGCATATACGATCTTCTTAATCCGGAATCCGTGCTGCAAATTGCG
>CAUJNA010000694.1:151150-163650 GCA_963377175.1 Effrenium voratum | reverse complement strand
AAATTATATATATATAATAATTAATAAATTACCTATATAAATATAATATTATCAATATCAAAATTAATCTAATTAAAAATCTTTAAAATCAAATAATAATATAATTATGAATTATATAAATATAAATATTATTATATATATATTTGAATCTAATCTATAATCAATTTATCTATTTATATTATTTTTAGTATTATTTTTCATTTGTTTTTTAAATATATATTAATTATTATATTAAATTATTAAATCTATATTTCATTAATTAATATAGATATATCCCAATTGTCGGCCAATTATAATTATTAAACTTCCATAATTTCTAATCATAGACCAATATTAAATCATTCTATTTCATTATTCTATCAAATATTCGAATTCCTCCAATTATATCTAAATAATTAAAAATTATCATTATATATTATATAACATTATTCTATACCATAATAACAATTTTAAGATTTATATATATATATAAATATATATATATCCTTAGATAATAAATATCTTATTCTATAATAATATCTATTCATTAATTATATATAAACAACATATTCAATTTATATATATTATAAATATATATATAATATTATATATATAATTATAATATATATAATTATAATATATATAAATATAATACATCTGCAATTATAATATACAAATATTTATAATTAAAATAATATATCATAACTATTACTAATTTAATATTTTTTAATTTTAATATATTTAATACACCTATATAAATAAATAAATTATAATAAATCCAAATATATCATATATAAATATAAATATTTTATCGTTATTAAACAACATAAATACATTTTATTTTATTTATAATTTAATAAACTCATATAATTTAAAAATCATTTTTTTTTAAATCCAAATATAAATTTATTTTTTTTCCTATCTATCATTACGTCCAAAGGGTCTTAACTCAACAAAACAACGAAACATACGCCCATTAATATTCAAAGGTACCCCAAACATAACAAATCAACCCGAGCAAACATCAAATAAGAGCCACCAAGATTCCACCTCGACCTATCATCATCCTCCGCCTCCAAGCATAAATACTAATATATTATCTCATTTATTACAATATCAATTCATTCATTTTAAATTCATTTAAATTAACTAATATTATTAATTTCAAATATAACAAAATAATAAATTTTGCTTCAATATTTTATAAATATTTATATTTCATATATATCCATATAAACATAATAAATTTAGAACTTAAACAATTATCCCCCATACCAATCTAATAAATACTCAACACATATTAATTATTCAAATATTAAACATATCTTTATTTCACTACATATACATATATAAATTTACTATCAATATACAAATCAATATCCAATCCAACAAATATTTTCCATTTCTATAAAAATATATTTTATATCCAGTATCGAATAAAACAAAATAAACAAATATACTCGGATATTTAATGAATCTAATAAATACATATCTATATATATATAAATGCTCCGAACCAAATGGGCAACATATCCTTTTATTCATTTAGTAAATCTTCAAAATAGATAAATCATATTCTATTTAACTTAATTCTGAGTTGTATGAATTTGTCGCCATGTGGGTGTGAATTTTTGAAAGGGTCAAGGAATGAGCGCGAGCTGCGCAGCTGAGCACACAGCTGAACATAGTCAAGCAGTTGAGCATGGCTGAGGTGCACTTTTCAATGCAAGTGCAGCGCGTAATGAACACTGTGCACTTTGGCCGATCCGGCTCGAACATCGCAACTTTTTAGTGCACGTGTAGTACACAAAGTAGAGTTGGCAGCTCCAGCTTGACATCGAGACTGCTTGGCGCTAGTGGGCCTGGTTCTCTAGCAAAACTGTTGCCTGGGTAACATGTGATCTGCAGGATATTAAAAGCAAAATCGGAGAACACAGTTCTAGACACCTGATTGCGACGCGGACAAGCATCTTTTCCATCATGTTCAGCCTTCGCATGCAGGTCCAAGCCACATGAAAGGCTTGTCAGCTTGTCACATTCACAGTCCAAACATTCAGTCGCAGCAGCCGAAACCATCGGAGAGGTCGTTGTGGCACATTGCGCATCACCACCTTGGCTCATGCTGCTTTTCTCCATGGTGGTATTTGGATGAAGCGGGGGGGCTGTCACGCTTCGAATGGATTTCACACCTTCGAGCCCCGAACCCGTGCTTTTAGCCTCGAATGCGCGGAAAGCCCGATCCGGAGCGGGTCGGTACAACAATGTGCAACACATGTTTGTTTGTTTTCGGTGTCCGGACCATGGCAACGGGAGCAGCGGTCCTCCTTCGGAGCCTGATCTGGACTGCGAAAGACTGCGCACTCCAAAGTTACAACATGTGCTCACAGCGGCTCTGGCGGAGCAGGGCAAGCTACCAAAGAATCAGTAGAGTCAAGAATATGAATCTTTTTGCGTGTGGTCCCAACATCCAGTTTGGGGGTCTTTGCGGGCTTATTCTCTGGGTTGCCACGAATGTGTGATGATTCGATAAACCTATGACAAGCACACTGATCTGCTGTCGGTCTTGCAGCCGGTAGCAGCATGCAATTTATGCTGTGACGCTCAATGTACTACGCAATTTAGCCAGCATGGCATGTTTGATCAACCTCGGCTGTAAACATGAGGTTGGCTCCGATGCTGAGCACGTCATCAACCCTGTTTTGATGATGCTAATAAGTGTATTGGACCAGTACGCCCAAAGGCCACCTCGATCTTGGGAACTTCCAGCTCAGAACCCCGACCACTGGATGTCACCATGGCGCTTGTATGCCAAGTTGCCAAGAGCTGCTTGGTACGCGGTCACCTGGCACACCCAGGACTTTGAGGTTCCTGGAAACTGAAACCAAGCTGAGGCAGCTCTCGCTGAGATGCAAACAAAAGGATAAACAATTGCCTGATTCCATCAGAAATGACACATCCTTGTCCCGCATTCGGCAGACTACTTTGGCTGAACAATGGGATTTTCCATGATGCTCCCGGCCGAAATGACAAGACTCGTTAGCCACATTCCTGCTTTGCTAGTTGAGCGCTTGTAAACCTCTCCCTGGGCGAACTATATGTTGAAAAAAACCCTTTAATGTGACACTGACTCCATAGGCCAGTCAGATTGGTGGCTTTGGCCCATCCATCGATCGCAGAAGCCTCCCAACCCTGCCCACAAACAAGCATTCGCAGAGTTCCCTGTATTCCTACCAAGGCAAACTCACCTTCGATGCTTGCCTGTGCAAGCATGCGCTTTGACGACGGTGGCTGGGCTCTGCGGCTGCTGTGACTTCACGATTGCGTGCGCCTCGGTATTGCGTGAGGCTGTGCATCATGACTGGGTCTGAGCTTGATGGAACTTCATGTGTTGAGCCAATTTGCATCAGCAGGGGTCAGGAAACAAGTCCATGCAAATTGATCCTGGCGGAATGACGCACTGTTTCACAGCGAAACTGCTTTGAGCCGAGGTGCAGGTGTGACATGCAAGCGTGGAGGTTGATTCGCTGTCAGCTCTGAAGCAACCCTTTCATGATACATTGGTGCATTAGGCGGTATCCCAATGCGAATGCCTTCGCAAAAGGAAGTGGGTAAAGTCCGCCCACAGAGTCACCACCTTCTGGAAAGCTTGGTAGAAGTGCAACGTTGTTGTGCGAGCACCTTCGATTCGAACCGCAAAATGCGGACTTTGTTGGCAAGAACCAGAAGGCCGAGGCGTTGCGAGCCAAACAAACAGTTGACAGTTTTTGTTTGATCAGGCAGCGGCCTACTGCCCGCCAAGACATTTCCAACTTTGTAGGGAGCTTGGACTGAATCTGACAAATGCCGAGAGCAAAAGGGCCAACATGGTCCACAAACAAACGCATTAGGGCTGGCATAGAACAGCTACCTGCATCATTGCCCAGGGACTCGCTACACAAACACCATTGCCGAACATGGCTGCAACAGGTGCAGGAAGCAAGGGCATGCGCATTTGCGCAGGTTAGCTGCAACGTACAGGCTTCAACGCAAGGTGTCTAGCACGAACACGGACGACTTGTTTATGGTGTCTGCCGGTGCGCTAAGGCTGCCTTCTCAAGTTGCGGGCGGCCGTGCGAGGCCAACAATGCCACCACGCACAAGGCGGCAGTCACGCGCTGAGCGCTGTGCCGCGGGTTTGCTCACGCAGTTGGCCATGCAGTGCGGAGCCCTGCGTTGGATTGGTGGCACCCTCAGAACCTCACGGAGTCAGGAACCGAGACACAAACGGCAAGCGCCCAAAGCACGGCAGGGCTCGAAAGCCACGCGTCAGCTTCAGCCTGCGTGAGGCTTTCAAGGCTTGCGTGGCCCGGCAGCCTGTAGCACACAACCAGCAATGCTAACCACTTCGCCAGGGCAGTGCGATGAAAACAAGTGAATGGCCGCTGAATGCCTCAGCATTTTTATGGAACCGTGCCCTGCAAGCAAGGCTTCTGATCCGTCAGCCTGATAAGCATGGGACCTGAGACCTCAGGATCAGTTGAAATGATGTGGAGCGGGAGGACATGTCAGAATCCTCCAAGGAGCATGCCAAGCGGATTGCACCGATTGTCAAATGGTACCTGGCATGCCATGTCCTGGACTGGGCATTGCTGGATTTGTCAGCCAAGCAACCTTGGTTGGTGCCCAAAACCAGGCGCAAAAGTGTGCATTTCAGCTTCTGGCACTTTCTCTTGCAACATTGAGCTCCTTGGTCCAAGGTCTCCTTTGATAGGCTTGTGCCCGCTCTCTTATGTGACTTAGCTTGAAGCGCTGCATAGACGTTGCCCTCACCCTGAGCCGTGCGCCCCTGGTAAGCCGAGACGGGCTCTTTCGGCGGGTTGATAGCAAGTCTGGCCTGGCTTTGTGAGAAACATGTTTGCAGCTCGCGCATCGCGGATTAGGTCCAGTACCCTCATGCTTCATTGAAGAGACCTCATGTAAAGAGAATCAGCGACACTTGCGTCTGATCACTACCCCCTCAAATCAGGTACTCGGCAAAACTGGGATCGTTTGTTCTTGGCCCTTCTGCACAAGAATGCGAGACAAAATCCCTTAGGCAGCATGGTGAGCTTGACCGTGCTGCAAACTCCAGCGCTCTTTGCACTAATTCTCCCTGGCAACGATGCGTGATCTCTTGAGCCCTTGCTTGTCAGCTTGCCAGGGCAGCTCGAAACGAAGGGCTGGACAAGTGCAAGGATGTCACTGCAAGCACAGATGTCACCAGCGTCATGTGTTTTAGTGTCCGCCCTGACTGACAGGACCCACGAACCTGTATCAGGTAAACGGCCATGGCCTTGTCAGCCTACCCAGTCGCTGATTGCACTTTGCGAAAGGCAACACTTTCAGCCGAAGGCCCAAGAAGACCTTCGAATGGCACCCCACTCGACCTTCTGTCCGAAGGCGCTGCAATCGCCATGTCATGGTGCTGCCAAACAACTTTTTGCCTTCCAACTGCGAGCTGCGCGTGTCAAAGCGCAGAGTTGATGACAACTGCCACCTTGGGTTGCATGGATCGCTTGCAAGTCTGTGGCCCTTGAGTGCCTCTTGAACCTTATTTTGGGCAGCCAAAACACAAAAGGTTGGCCACCAACGACCTCCTGGTGGAAAACTGTTGTTGTAGGCTCGGGCAACGATTTTCTGCCTGCGTGCTCATTACAGGCCACACATCTTTGCATTTCCGAGGGCCAAGCCCATGTACCTTGTCAGCAGGCCTTTCTGGAGGCATGACATCATTTCCTTTTCGCCTTGCCCAATCTGCACTGGTTGGGGCAAGCACGCCTTCTGGTGCAGCGGGCCGTGTGGCTATCCTTCAGGAAGCACAAGGGGAACCGGGCGGGCTGAGCTGTTGAACAAGGCGGTTTCGCCCGAAGCCGAGGATCCGAACCAAGGCCGCGCACGAGCTCGGCTTGGAAACCCAAAGTCACTCTTGTGGAACTGCATTTTTGTGTTTCCGAAAGCGCTAGAAGAGGAAGCACATAGCCTCAGGGTTGAAAGACACAAACCGATTGGCCTTGGCTAATGTTGACTCTGAACGCAGGTCAGGCATCTTGCATTGGAGCATGTTGCCTGGAATGGATGACTGAACCAGTGGACCTCCAATGGCTGCAGCTGCAGCGGATTTCATTTCACCCTTGCCCTGGCAGCTCTGAAAACATGGCAGGCAGCTCCGAGCTGAACCTTGCCGGACCTGCATGGCCTCTGTCTTACTCGGCTTGCGCGTGATGGTCTTGTAGCTGAAATCACATCGAAGCAACTCTCCAAGAGGAGCTTGCCCTTGTGACGCCTGTTAAACTTTTGAACCTTCCGTGAGGTGTGCGGTTTGCCGCAAACTCCGCTGCATCAATTTGGAAGCTTTGCAAGCAAAGCCGCGCGCAATGATCGGCAAGCAGCATGATTTTCCACAAGGGCATGTCTGCTACTTAACTCTGAAAGGTCCCGCTGTGTTGCGACAAGTGTGCGCAAGGCAAAGTCCACCAGCTGCAGAATTTGATGAACCTGGCTGGCCATGGCCGATGTTCTGTGCCTTGGGAAACGTTCCTGCGCTGCCATGGCTTCAAGGCTTCCATTTTACCAACCGCCATGCTGGATGGGCAGCTTTCTCGGTCGTTGTTTTGTGCCATTGGATGCTAAAACCTCGCTCACGGGAAACGCTCCTCCCAACTCTGCCACACACCCCTGGGTGGTCACCACACGCCAAGGTAAAGCCTGACACACGACCTGCTGACAGGCCATTCTATGTCCTCTAAACCTACACATCAGGATGTCAAGCAGTTCATCTAGCTTGGCTGCAGCAACTTCTCTACTCCAAGAGTCCTATGCAGACACGTCCTTGTCGAAGGACTAAGTAAGCCAAGCTTTGGCTTTTGCGCTTGAGACAGGCACGGCCTGTGCATGCCATTCAAAAGGGTGTACAACCTCTGTCAGGCATGGCTTGGACATCATGCACAAGTCGCCGGCACTCAACACGCTGGTGCCGGACAAGCCCCATCGTTTTAAATATGGACAGCTTGGTACCCATGCGTCAATGCTACAAATGTTTAGTGACAAAGTGTCAGTCTTGTAAACTGAAGGTCGTTGGGCCTATTCTCAACGGAGACCGGACCGTGCTGCTTTTTGCCGCTTCAACGCTGAGAAGCACATCGAACCATACCTGGGGCTCACGAGCAGGCCGGCTAGCCCAGTTGTGACAGGATACGGCTGCACGCGCTTCTCAGAGAAGCGATCGATTTGAAAGGCTTTGGATGACTTTGGTGACCACCGGTCGGAGTTCCAAGTCTACTGGAGTTTTAGCTGCTTGAGTCATGGCGCTGTCGCTATCTTCACTGGAACTTTCTGATGTGGCAGTGCAACTGAGGGCATGTCCCCACAAACCATTTTGGAAGCAGTGCTCCAAGACAGGACTGGCCCATCTTGCCCTTTGAGTAAGCAAGACTGGCTGATACTGACGCAAGCAGCGCTGGCAACCCGTGCACCTCAAGCTGCTCTGTAGGCCACAGCCTGCAAATGGCTCTTTGCTCAAGCCGGCACACTCGGCAATGCTTACGGAAAAGTCTACACAGTGTGGCTGTGACCGACTTGCATAGACGCAGCTACCATGCTGCGTAGAAACAATCATTGATCATTGAATGGTGAACCGCTTGAAAACAGTGGGCTTGGCTGGCTGGTTCTTGCCTTTGCCTCAGGCGGTTATGCCTTGCACTTCTAGAATACGGTCATGCCAAAGGCTGCGGCCTGCGCCGTATCATGGCATAAAGACAGCCTGCTGGCGTATTCCCAAGCCAGATTTTGCTTTCAATGCTACAGGCCTTGCCCGAAGATCAAGCCAGGCAAACGCAGGCACAAGGAGCGCCACACTCCAGCTGGGCCACTCTTGTACTACCAGTTTGTGCGCGCCAGGACACAAATTTGCAAGAGGCGGTACCGGCAGAAACCTGACACGTACAAAGAACTGGTCCCAAATTGTGATTCTCTGCCCTGCTCGTGCTTAGGGCTCCTTTCTAAGGACGTCGAAGTGGGCAATGCGACCAGGAGCTGTCTGAGTCAGCACGGAGTCAACGCATTCTAAACATGTGACGGTACTTCTAGCCATCGCCTTTGCAGCTTGGGGCTGCGGCAAGTGAGCCTCATGCGACCCGCCTTCTGTTTGGGGATCTTTTGTCGGGCCTCTGAATTGGGCTTGGCCGCTCGGAACCCCTGCCAGGATTCAGGCGAGCTTCAGTTCTTGCTGGTACTTGATGGCCAAAGACAAACACACACACACACACACACAACCCACCACCTCTGCATCTGCACAATAACCAGGCTCGCTATCGCCCTGAGCAGAACTGCAACACATGCAGTTTTGTATGTGCGCCTGCAGAACCGAATTTTTGAGCCTCAAGAAGCTCTCGTATGGCTTCTGCTTCCGGGCTTGCGGGATGATCTTTCCGTACGTCCTTATCTCCGAGGTCGCATCGGCCCCAAGCGCTTGCAATTCGACGGAGGTTTGACATGGCAGAGTGTAAGCCTCCGCAGCTCCGCAATTGCCTTGTGGCAACAGGTTGGGCTCCAAAGAAGCTCCAGAAGGGGCCTTTGCAATGGTTGGCTGTCAAGGACTGCGGCCAAGGAGAAACCACTAAAGCCCTGGCATGTTACAACCAGTCCGGGCCCATAGTGGCTACTAGCACTGAGAATCTAGTCCTGCAAGCTCGTGGTACTTGAAAGGCTGCTCGTCAAGCAAAGGAAACAAAGGAAGCAAAGGACAGCGTGGCCGGCCACAAACTTCGTTTTTGAGATGCGTCAAACTCCATGGATCCAGAGTGGTTCGCAGCTTTAGCTATGGCTTTGCCACCCAGGGCCGGGTTTTAGTTTGCACCCTCTGCCCACCCTCCAAAGCCTCCAACAGAAGTCACGCCGCCGTGCAGCCGTGCGTCGGCCTTGTCCCTGTCTCACCTGGCCCAATTTTGTTTCCTTCCTGAGGTCTTTCTTGCTGATTGTCCTGTCGCCTCAGCCACGCAGGTGAAGGGCCGAATTAGTTTTTTGGCTGGACAAAGAACTGTTTTCGGAGGTATGAATGCTGCTTTGTATGGCTGCCATTCATGGCTTTCTTTGATGCGCAAGCAATGGCAAGGCATACGTTCGAAGGGCCACACTAGCTTGCGACCAGTATGCAAAACAGGAACGTGACAGGATTTCAGTTCAGGGGCCATCAAACGCTCTGAGCTGCTATGACTTCTGTCAACCTCAATGCATATTCAATTGCCAAACGTCTTGCTGTGTGGAGCATCGAAAGCTCACTCACATGTTTTGAAAACTGCTTGTTCCAATTTTCGCACAACCCTGCCTGCTGCAATTGTTCACTCGAGGCAAGAGGCCAACGACAGTTGAGAGCTGAATTAGTCTGCTTCTCACTCAGGTGGCTCCAAGCATGATTGCCATGCTTCCTCATTCAACGAAGGCTGAACGCCACAAGCAGGATGCGTTCTCAGCAAATGAAGGGCCGATTTGTGGGTGGTTTTCGGGTGAACGAAGATCCGCTAACTCGAAGGTACGAATGCTGCTTTGTACGGCTGCCGTGCATGACTTTCTTTAGTGCGAAGGCCATGGCAAGGCACGCGTTCAAAGGGCCACACCAGCTTGCTATGCAAAACAGGAACATGACAGGAAGTCAGTCCAGTGGTCATCAAACGCTCTGAGCTGCTCTGGTTTTTGTCAAACTCAATGCATACTTAATTGCCGAATGTCTTTGCTGTGTGGAGTAGCGAAAGCTTACTATTTCCGCACGGCCTTGCGTGCTGCAATTGTTAAAGGCCAACTACAGTTGATGGATGAAGTGGTCTGCTCTTCACTCCGCCATGCTTCCTGGTTCAACGGGGTGCTGAATACACAAGCAGCATGTGTTCTCAGCATTTTTGGACTAGGTAGCCTGCACAAGAAGTTCACAGGCCTTCTCAACCGCCCGGCCCGAACTAAGCTCAAACCGTGTCAGGTTCCCCGCATCAACTTTTGGCCATGTCAGATCTGGGTGGCAAGCCTTTAGGACCGAAGCTATGGAAGTGCCAGCTACATTGGCAGCTTATGCCCAACATTTGCCCATGCTCAGTGCCTGAATCGTCCCTCGTGTAAACCAATTTTGCGCGAGCTTTCTGTTGGTGTGACTTAGCGACGAAATACAAGGAACCCTGCAACAGGTGTGCTCTCCTGTTTCCATTTTTGGAGTGTCATGGTACCAGTGAAGTTTGGAAGCTGGGGATCTCACCGGATGCGGTGTAAGCAAAATGGCCGTGACCGTTGCCACATTCCATAGGGGTTCAGCATTCCATTCGGACCATTTCCACATTCTTGCAGGTGAACAAATGAAGGCCTCTTTTGGAATTTGGCGACACTTTGTGCTGACTTTACATGGGATGCACTTTGTCAAGGCTTGGGTTGTTTTGGGGCCAAGGCATCGGGGTCTAAGATGCCTTTTCAAGAAATTGGCCAGCCCTGGGCCAAACAACTGCTTCTAATCTGGCCCCTCAATGTTCATCGGCCAACATCCCTACAAACGCTGCCGCATAGAGCGCAGTGAGATTTCAGCCTGCTTTAAGTGACGTATGTGCCGTGGCGTTCGCGGCAACTGACCGGGACGCTGGGCTTTCCCGCCTAGGCTGGTTGAACACCTGCCCACACCCAGGCCTGAACATGGCACAACATGCATATGCGTCCTCCAATCTTGCACAGCCATCCTTGGCCGCTTCGAATCCAGGCTTCGCAAGCTGGTCACACATGCAACAGCCCCAGGTGTGGCCTTCTGAACAACAGGCAAGTCCAAGTCCTCATCCACCAGCGATGGTAATGATGGCGGATCGGCTTTCTCTAAGCTCCGTGGCCAATTCTAGTCGCACATGCTACATGTGCGCGATTCGGTTACCATGGTCTCTTGCTTGCAGGCAGTACGGGTTCAAGTCCAAGTCGAGTCCTTGCTAGATCTTGAGTTGGCAGAGGAAGCTGCAAGCAGGAATTGAATGACATGATTGTCATCTCACACCATGGCCCAGGCTGCTAATTTGCTGAAGCTATAAGTTCTGACAGGTACACGGATGAAGCGTCAGGTAAAGTCAAATGAACTCAGCGAGGTGGGCCAATCGCAAATGACAGCTATTTTGCTCGAAAGTCTGGTGCGGTTCCACCACATGCCCGGCGATCTGCTCATAGGTGCAAATGCCTGCTGCTGACATGCATCCGTCTTGCACACAAGCGAGCTGCTCATAAAGGCGAAGCCGAGGATGGAGCGTGTCAGTACCAAAAGCCACGCCAAGCTGTCTAGAGGCCAGTGCCACCCTGCCTACGGGTTGCCTGCTCATCCAGTGCTCAATTGCCTTCTAGACCTGTGATCCCGGCGGACACACTGGCCCGCCTGGCAAAACTCAAACTGCGGAATGGCAAACCAAGCTGGTCTGACATGGTCTCTTCGACCATCTCAGCCAAAGCTACAGGCTTCCCACAAATGGAGCGCTCTTGCCATCCAAACCGGTAGCAGTGCTTCTTGAGTGTCTCTGCTCCGCAAATCTGGGTCATGTGTCTAAAACCTGTTCTCAAATGACGAGGCTTGCCTAGAAGAACTGAGATTCCCATCTCAGGCAATCGATTTGGCCAGTGTTGTAGGCAACAGACTTGGAGGTCGACCTCAGGGCAGCGCGATGCGGTGCAGTGTTTCAACAACCAAGCTATAGGAAACAATGACCTGAACTGCTGGAAACGTGCAAGTGGCCATCAACCAAGATTTTTTAAAAACAAAACAAAACATCAATGACAATCTAATCTAACGGGCTGGCTGCATCTTGCTGAAACAGAAACACGCACACGCACAAGCAGAAACACACACACGCAGAAACACACACACACGCAGAAACACACACACACGCAGAAACACACACACACACACACACACGCAGAAACACACACACACACACGCAGAAACACACACACACAGACACACACACACACACGCAGAAACACACACACACAGACACAGACACAGACACAGACACAGACACAGACACAGACACAGACACAGACACAGACACAGACACAGACACAGACACAGACACAGACACAGACACAGACACATACACAGACACATACACAGACACAGACACAGACACAGACACAGACACAGACAAAGACACAGACACAGACACAGACACAGACACAGACACAGACACAGACACAGACACAGACACAGACACAGACACAGACACAGACACAGACACAGACACAGACACAGACACAGACACAGACACAGACACAAGACACAGACACAGACACAGACACAGACACAGACACAGACACAGACACAGACACAGACACAGACACAGACACAGACACAGACACAGACACAGACACAGACACAGACACAGACACAGACACAGACACAGACACAGACACAGACACAGACACAGACACAGACACAGACACAGACACAAGACACAGACACAGACACAGACACAGACACAGACACAGACACAGACACAGACACAGAC
>CAUJNA010000694.1:144698-151050 GCA_963377175.1 Effrenium voratum | reverse complement strand
ACACACAAAAACACACAAAAACACACACAAACAAACACAAACACACACACAAACACACAAAAACACACACACAAACACACACAAACACACACAAACACACACAACACACACAAACACACACACACAAACACACACACACACACAAACACACACAAACACACACAAACACACACAAACACACACAAACACACACAAACACACACAAACACACACACACACACAAACACACACACACACACAAACACACACAAACACACACAAACACACACACACACAAACTTACACAAACACACACAAACACACACACAAACACACACAAACACACACAAACACACACACAAACACACACAAACACACACAAACACACACACACACACAAACACACACAAACACACACAAACACACACAAACACACTCAAACACACTCAAACACACACAAACACACACACAAGCACACACAAACACACACACACAAACACACACACACACACACACAAACACACACACAAACACACACACACACACACAAACACACACACACACACACAAACACACACACACACACACACAAAAACACAAAAACACAAAAACACAAAAACACAAAAACACAAAAACACAAAAACACAAAAACACAAAAGCACAAGCACGCAAGCACAAGCACGCAAGCACGCGCGCACGCGCGCACGCGCGGACGCGCGGACGCGCGCACACACGCACGCACGCACCCACCCCCACACACACACACACACCCACGCACACACACGCACACAGACACGCACACACGCACACACACGCACGCACGCACGCACACACACACACAACATGCATTTAGTATGCAATGATATGCCAATGCCATCGACGACTTTTCCTGCCTGGGGTTTCTCGACGTGCTTCTGTCAGTACGTCGTCGCAATCGGATTTCAAATGGCATGACTGGTGCTGAGCTTCTTGACGGCGTGCGGCGTGACTGCGCTTCTTGTCTGCTTCTGCTCCGCAAATGCCGAGCCTAAGGTCAGTTTTCAAATCACGAGGCTTGCCTGCAAGAACTGATCTGACTCAACTCAGGCAATCGATTTGGCCAGTGTTGTAGTCGAAAGACTTGGAGGTCGACCTCACGGCGGCGTAACGCGATGATAGAAAACCATGTCATGAACTGCTGAAAACGTGCAAGTGACAATCTGATCTAAGTGACTGAAACAGAAACACACACACACAAGAAAAAACACACACACACACAACATTCAATTCTGGCGGTTGAACAAGCACTTTGACATGCCAGTGCCATCGACGACTTTTCCTGCCTGTGGTTGCTCCGCGTGCTCCTGCCAACACGTCGTCGCAATCCAATTTCAAATGGGATGACGGGTGCTGAGCTCGAGCTTCTTGACGACGTGCGACGTGACAATGCTACAAAGCCAGGGTGATACGCGTTTTCCCGTGACAGGCGGTAGGGCATGCTGGCACTGAAAAGCAAGTCTCAAGTCTGTGGACGTGAGCACCTGGTCTTCCATGCAAGCACTTGCCATCAGCATGGGTTGATACAGCAGCCAACTAGAAGAAAACACTCAAGAGCTGGATGTGGCTATTGCGGTATTCTCATTCGCTCACTTGCCTGCAATGGCTCCATGCATCTGCGACGTAGCTTCGAGGCGTTGCAAGCTCAGGTCGTGTCAACGCGCCGCATTGACCATGAAGGCATCCGCAGCTGAATCCAGCAAGCAAGAAGCAAAGAGTCTGAGAGGTTCACAGCATTCCGGCTGGCCAGGTCTCATTGTAGGAAACCATCTTGGTACAGCACCCTGGTGAACGATGCGGCCTCACCAATGCGCACAGGCGGCTCCGCCCTTTCCACGGCCTGAAGGTTGCATGCCGTCTAGGAAGCACAAGAAAGCAAAGTCTCACCGACCAGCATTTTGCTGGGGCAAACTTTCACCCAATGCTATGCGATCCATGCCTGGGACTGCTTCATGTAAGGTGCGCGCCATCTTGGCTGGACAGCTGCATTGAGGCTGAGCATTGAGTTTGTTTGGTATGCCAGATCGCTGCGCTCGGGGCCGCGCGCGTGAACACCTTGATGCTGTCTCCCTGCCAGTCGTTCAACAAGGCAAGCACTGGAAGGTTGCTCTGAGCTTGGCTGGCGAGGCAGCTGGCTACCAGGTTCTGACAGGGGCAACCTCAAAACGACCAACATGGTGGCAACGCCTCAAATCGCCAGACAAGGACAGCGCCACACACCTGGAGGCTTGTGATGAGTGACCGTTGCAAGACCAGGCTGTCCAGGCTGCGAATCACCCGGTGCTTCTTCGATGAGGAAAGCAACAAGGCGTTTTGAGCAAGGTTGCCCATACATCATCATGCAGTGCTTGCGCCCTTTCTGCATTTTGGCAAGGTTAGGATTGAGCCGACTAGCCTTGGTCGTTGCAAGCAGCACCCTCGCCTTGCCGTGCGCAGGCTTGCGGAACAGCAACGCTGAGTGCGCCTTCTGCAGGCAACGCGCAAAAGGGTCTCAAAGCAAGAGTCTTCGGCTGATTGACATGGCTACTGTGGAAAGACGTGTGGCCTTCATAGCCCAAATACCGCATCTTTGCGGGCAACCTTTAACTCAACGAAAGTCCTTGTACATCATCTCGCATACAAAACTGTGGCAGCATTAGCTCAAATGCTGCTAGAACCGCAGGGCAGCAGCTCCGATGCTAGCAAAGCGTCCCGTCGCCAGTTGGTGCGCGGCAGCGGGGCGCTTTAAACCCAAGCTGGAGACTTGTCATCTTCAAGCAACAGCGGATTGCATCCGCACGCGCCGCTTACCAAGTGGCAAGCCTGGCTCACGAATCCAGGACCTCATCTGGCTCTGCTGAGATTCGCATGTTGGTGCAATATGGCACCTAGATGTCCAATATGCCCAGGTCTAAATCGCGCCTCTTGAGATGACTCTCTTCAAACCCGCCTCTTCTGTATGTGCCCGCCTTTCCCCCCATTCATGCTGGGCCCACTTACAATAGCTGTGTTTAGATGTCCTGTATACAATGCTGTGGGCATATTGGGCATGCTAGGCGGGCAACAGCAAAGGCAGTAAGATGGACATCAAATTGGGACAGATTTCATCTAGCAATCCGATCCGCACTACTGTGCTAATTTGAGACTGTCAAGGCCGCTTCGAAGTGATGGCTTTGCCGAGCAAAAACACATCATGGCGGATGACAGACTTCGCTCAAGTCATGCAAAGAAGCAACTAGGATCTCACGGTGTGGTCTTGCCCAGGGACGTGTGTACATACAGGGCATCTGTGTGCACCAACTTCACCGCGACTGGGTATTCCCTGCTCAGCCGATTATCCAACTAGTTGTGGTCACTGTGATTGGGTTCATCAACTTTCCATGTTCCTCGACCCCAGGGTAAAGTACCATCAAATTTGCCTTTTGTGCTGCAGATTGTTCGGTGCCAAGGCCTTTTGCTCAACCTTGTAACTATTCGGGCCGTAAAAAGAAAGCTCAACACCAAAAGGGCAAGGTCACTGCTTTGGCTTCTTTCACTGACGTGGTAGGCTAACAACCTCCGGCCAGCGCGGCCTTTGGAGGGTCGAGGCCATTAGCTGGGCTATCGAACAGGGGCCAGCATCAACTGCAAACCACTTCAGCGATGAGCAGCACAAGCTGTTGTCGTCAGTGGCCAAGCGTTGCAGCTTTGCAACCTGCCAGCGTCCCTGCTTTGAGCGCTGTGTATCCCCCACGGACTGCAAAGTGCCAGCAACGGCAGTCAATCCGATCCTGCTCAGCCAGTGACCTTTCCACGCTGAGCCACCCTGCAAACCAAACTGCCACATCCCGATGCACAGGTGCACGATCTCAGTCATGCCACAAGTCTTCAGGGAATCGTACCCCACAGGCTATGCTCACTTGGTGGCAAACCCATTCAAGTCGGATTCAACCATTAATTTATCACGTTTTTTGCTGGAGACTTGCAAACATGGGTAGTGGATCGGGCAGAGGCTTTGGGTAGCCACATCACCGGTCTGTGCACACAACGTCCACCGCAGGTTGCCGAAGGTTGAGATAAAGGCTCCTTCACAGTGAACGCACCCCCTGAACGCTCCCAAGGCAACTGCAAAGTGATGAGCTCATGTCGCCTTTCAAGAGCTGCTCCCCTGCACGTGTACATGGAACCCCTCATTTGTAGAGGAATCTCCTCTTGGGGGACCCCTTTTTGTTCCCTGTTTCCCTGTTGGGGTTCGATGTTGATATCAGCAGATCCTCACGCCTCATAGGATGGGCTGCCTCAGACTGTCCTTCTGTAGTGGAGGAGCTCATCATCCAAAGTGGAAGAAATCTGCAAGTCTGCACCTTGGCAGAGAACTTTGATCCAAGTCTTTCGCAATCAGGGAACTACTGAGACAAGGCAACACCTACCCAGGGATCGGTTCTTAGAGGCGTGTTACATGGGGTTCTTAGAAGGGTTCTGCGATTTTTTTTGCTCCTTGCCACCAGGCTGCCCTCAAACTCACTCACCACCTCTTGCTGTCTGCGATCCTGGCAAATGGTAAACTTGGCAGCTCACGCTTCTGGCTGAAGCATGCAAACTGGCAGGAGCAGGAAACTGAAGCTCGACACCATCCAAGGTACTAGTAGACCAGGACATGGTCAATGCCGAGCTTTGCGCTGACCACCAACCTTGCAATGCTTCACGTGCTTGCTCTCTCCTTCATGCCCATCAAACAAGAAGAAGCATAAGTGGCAACTCCTTCTTGTCCCCCCTTCCTAGCGTTTTTTGCCGCTCATATCTCGTCTTCGCCCAGCCTCGTGCAATGCCCTTGCCCCCATCCAAACAAGAAACAGTATCAATATGAAAATGAGGACGAAAGCAGGGTTTATTGCTTTTGGTGGATGCACATTGCGCTTAGTGTGGTGCCCGATCCAGCGGAAGACACCCGGCGTGCCCACCAGAAAGTGCCCCTCAGGTCCTGGAGTTCATGGGCTATGAAGCCATGCCGCAGAAGAAATCTACACTTCACATGCTTGAACCCACGCTAGCATCTCTGGTTTCCACTACCCCCAAAACAGCTTAAACCATCTACACGGGGGAAAGGGAACACACCAAATTCTCATTTCCCTTGGTGGTTTGGACTTTGTTGCAGATAGCGGGGATTTTCCAGCGGAAACCGCTAGTCCTTCTCCAGGCAGACCCATCTTTGGCAAGGCCGAGAGCTTGAGCCCCGGGCTGAGTTAACTAAAACATGGTTCTGGCAACGTGGCGGGACAAATCTACATTGCGTAAAAATTCCTTGGGTCCCGAGTCTTCCAGGTAGGAGAACTCCCTGCGTGCTTGCCTTGGTGTACCCTCAACTGGGGGATCAACAAGCCGCAGCTAAAACGGGGAATATGAGCTAAGACTGGAATGAGTTGTCCGCAAGCCAATTTCCGAGCTCTGCTCCTTTTCCCAGCGCAAGGCTCAAGCTTTGGACTATTCGGCATGTCCAATGCCATCAAAACGCAGTTTTTCTCCATGTGTGAAGCACTGGTATGGCCCCCCGTTCCTGAGTGGCCTGAGTATGGATTCGCACATGTTGGTTAAGAACGCGTTCGTGGACGTCAGCCACAAAATCAGCCTTTGAGAGGTCTGTCCGAGTTGACCGAGTTGGCCGCTGAGCAGCGGCTCAGCGATTTCGTGGCTTCGCCCAACTCGGCTCGCTCACTTGGATTTTCCGTTTGCCTTCGGTGATGCGTTCGCCACGTAGCGCAAGATGCGTAGCAAGTAGGGGCCCAAGACTAAGAGCTGTGGCCCCAATTGCAGGGCCCAACGTGCATATAGGCCCAAGCCCGGGTGAGGCCAAAAGAAATGAGCATCGTGAGCTGCAAACAGCAAGAAGGCTGCCTTGGAGCGGCGACACCCTCCTCCCCCGCAAAAAATGGCAAACTGAGCAACTTCAAGTAGACCCGTGTATTACTTGAAGCCATTGAAGACCGGGGAAAACATAACATGACTCAGCGAAACTTCTGTAAGATCCGTTCCAAGCAAGATTCTCATCAACTTGGTTCTGTGAATTTCCATCCCACACATATCACTCCCTGAGTGTAGAACATGTAGAACACCCTAAGAGGGAAGACCAAGTCAAGAGTCCATGGATTTGCTCATGGTCCAAACGGCGTTCATCACATGGTGCTCCACGTAGTTCAAGGAGCCCGTGCGCCACCATTGGATGAGCACGAAGAAATTGAGGCCATCGTAGAGGGGGAACACTGAGCCGATCACAGTCATCTCCACAAGCATGTCGAAGTGGAAGGAGCTCCATGCTGGGGTTGTCATCAACTCTCCTGGGTAACATCTGAATGTAAGAAACTTTTGCTAACGGAAGTCTGGC
>CAUJNA010000694.1:134698-137198 GCA_963377175.1 Effrenium voratum | reverse complement strand
CAGCTCAGCAGCCACAGCACACAGCACAACCAGAACCACAACCACCACAACAAGAACCACGTCAACCCCACCAACCAAATCAACCACAACCACGTTGAATCAACCACCACCACCACCACCGCCACATCAACCATCACCCCCACCACCACCCCCACCACCAGCACCGACACACAACAAACACCACAACAACCATTATAACAACAACAACAACAACAACAACAACGACAACGACAACGGCAACAGCAACGACAACGCCAACGACAAAAACAACAGCAACAGCCGCAACAACCGCACAACAACAGTAGCAGCAGCAACAACAACAACAACCGCAGCAGCAGCAACAACAACAACAACCTCAACCACAACCAAAATATGCAACAAACAACAAACAATAAACAACAAGCAAGAAACAACACACGACAAACAACAACCAACAACCAATAACAAATAAGCAACAAGCAACAAGCAACAACCCAACAACCCAACAACCCAACAACCCAACAACCAACAACCCACATCCACAACAAACACACTTGATTTAACATCAACAACGCCTCAATCAACATCAACAACCACAACAACACCACCAACAACACCACCAACAACACCAACGACAACAAGCAATAACCACAAACAACAACAATCAACCAACAACCAACCAAACAAAGAAACAACAAACAACACACAACAACAAGAAACAACAACACCGCTCAAACAACAACAACAACAACAACAACAACGACGACGACGACGACGACAACGACAACGACAACGACAACAACAACGACAAGAACAACGACAACGGCGAAAAAAAAAAAAAACAAAAAAATCAGGCGACTGCGACGGGACAACGGCAACGTCGACAACAACGACAGCAACAGCAACAGCGACAACAACAACAACAACAACAACGACGACAGCAACGACAACAACGACAACAACGACAACAACGACACAACAACAACAACAACAACAACAACAACAACAACAACAACAACAACAACAAACAACAACAAACAACAACAAACAACAACAAACAACAACAAACAACAAACAACAAACAACAAACAACAAACAACAAACAACAAACAACAAACAACAAACAACAAACAACAAACAACAACCAACAAACAACAAACAACAAACAACAAACAACAAACAACAAACAACAAACAACAAACAACAAACAACAAACAACAAACAACAAACAACAAACAACAAACAACAAACAACAAACAACAAACAACAAACACCAAACAACAAACAACAAACACCAAACAACAAACAACAAACAACAAACAACAAACAACAAACAACAAACAACAAACAACAAACAACAAACAACCAACAACCAACAACCAACAACCAACAACCAACAACCAACAACCAACAACCAACAACCAACAACCAACAACCACAACAACAACAACAACAACAACAACAACAAGCACAACAACAACACCAACAACAACAACGACGACAGCAACGACGACAACGACAACAACGACAACAACGACAACAACAACAACAACAACAACAACAACAACAACAACAACAACAACCACAACCACAACCACAACAACGACAACGACAACGACAACGACAACGACAACGACAACGACGACAGCAACGCAACAGCAACACCAACAGCAACATCAACAGCAACATTGAATAGCAGCAACAACAACAGCAGCAACACCAACAGTAACCACATCAACAACGAGAAACAACGAAAACAAGGAACAACAACAACAGCAACAGCAGCAACAACAACCACAACAACCAACAACCAACAAACAACGACAAAGAACACCGACACCATACAAGCAACAACCAACCAACGAACCAACCAACCGCCACCAACAACAACCAACAACAACAGCCCACGACAACAACAACACTACCACCAGCAACAGCAACAGCGACGACGACGACGACACGATGACAACAACGACAATGCCAACGACAACGACAATGACACCGACAACACGGACAACAACAAGAGCCACACCAGCAGCAACAGCAACAGCAACAACACTTGCGACGACAAAGGTGACAACGACGACCGTGACACCGACAACACGGAGAACAACAACAGTCACACCAACCACAATAGCAACAGCAACAGCAACAATAACCAACGACAACAACGCCAACAACAACAACACTTCAATCCAGCTGCGCTGTGTGTCTTCGAGCTCGAAGAGCGAGCCGCTGACGTGTTTTGTTGCACCCCAAGCTCCTCCTCAGCATTGCCTGCATCACCTGCACGCAGGCCGTCTCATCTGATGCCACGTTGCCCGACCTCCAAAAAACAATGTAAATAGCGCGCAAATCGCCCCGGACAGTCGCCAGCATCCCCGCCAACATCCTCTGCATCCTCGCAAACTTCGCCAGCGTCCCCGGCATTCCTGCATCACCAGCATCTGGGCGTTCCAGCATCCCTTACATTCCCCGCATCGCTCAAACCCTTCAAAAATGACCTGGGCAAGTCTGCGAT
>CAUJNA010000694.1:122500-134598 GCA_963377175.1 Effrenium voratum | reverse complement strand
CGGCTCCTCCGTATCCCCCATGTCTTCATCAGATGAAACAGGGTCACTGCTGAGTAGCTCACGGAGCACCTTCATCGCCTTCTCATTTCCAGCAGCCTCCTCAATGTCCTCGCAGTCGCCGTCGTGGGCCAGGTTCGCGCACCCCATATCTCCCATGCACTTCTCCATTGACTCCAGGAATCCTAGTGCCGCTCTCCGCCCGTCGATCACTCGCTGCTTCTTGTCTTCCTTCTCAGCATTGGGCTGAGAACTTCGACTCGGGTCTGGTGCTTGACCAAGACCCTCATCTTCGCCCTCCGTGGCCTTTCTCTTGGACCCTTGGGCAGCAGGATCGGTTATCAGGGATCGCGGGTGTCTGGGCTTGGCCTTGTTCATGATGTCCAGCACTTCTTTCGTTGGCGCCCCGAGTTGAGCGGAAGGTTTGTTCCGCTTTCGGTTCTGGCCCGTCGTGTGGGTCACGTTCCCGGCGAGGTGTCGTACGATTGACTGCTCGAACTCCCTCTTGATCTTCCATACATCCTTCCACAGCGGTAGTTCGTGCTGGAAGTACGACATCACCTCAAAGAACCCCAATACCATCTCGACGACGTCTCCCAAGGATTCCTCGTTTGAGGTTTGTCCTAGGAGTTCATACATCGTCCCTTGGTCGAGCACGCTCTTGATCCAGGAGGAATAGGCCACGTTGCCGAGATCCTTGTCTATCTTGAAGATGGACATTCTCTCCTCGACTCCCTCGGAATTCTTGCACACGATCACATCCCGGGATGCACACAATTGCGTCCCGTGACCGTTGTTGTAGAACTGCGCTGCTTGATCCACTGTCATGCTCACGAAGCCCACGTGGGAAAGCTCCTTCTTCAGTTTAGAATACGCGAGCTCCCGTATAATCGTGATCATGGCCTGGGTGTTGTTGACGTCCACCATGAGGTTTTGAAGGTCAGGGATTGCCACCACGCATTCCGCGAAGAGGCGCGTGTACAGCTTCTTCCCTTCGATAGACCTCGCAATACCGTTCGTGTCCGCATTCCAGTTCGCGCAACAGTTCACGCAAGAAGTGGGATTGAACTTCGAGTTCGGTCCGAGCACCTTCGACTTGCTCATCTGCATCTCTTTAGCGCAAAGTTCGCAGATAAACTTGCTGAGCTCCGTGACCGTATACCATCGAAGACGTGGATCACCGACATCGGCTTTCCCAAAAGCGTCCTGCTCGCCGTGTCCTTCATCTTGCTGCTCTTGTTTCCTCTTCGACTGTGCAGTGAAGGTCGGCTTGTACTCGAATTTCACCTTCGATTCCTCCATGTTCTTCGGGATGTTGAATCTAAGGTCGGGCTCGTTTATGCACGTCCCCTCCAGCTCACACACAAACGCGTTGCTTGGTGCGACCGCATCGATGGATTTCTCAATCAGCAGTCGTTTCAGGAGGAAATGTTGCAGGTTCGAGCTCCCAGGGATCTTGTAGTTCTTTCCTGTGAGCGCATGGACCACGCGCCACAGGCGATCGTTCTCGGTCACCAGCGCGCCTGCCGCCTTGCAGATCTCGCTTACCTTGTTGGCGATCGTCCCCAAGTCCCCTCTTCCACCATGGAAAGCAACATCGCGATTCACGCACACCACGACCAGGCCCTTGCATGTGTTGACGAGGTCAGATATCGCCTTTTGCAGGGAGCCGATGATGGGGTTGGCGGTCACCTGCCATCCACATCCTCTCATGCACACCCAATCATATAGCGACATCCAAATGTGCACCGACATTGGTGAGTCATCCATGTCTCGCCTCCGTCGTTCAGCGATGAGCTTATCCAGCTTCTGCAATCGGGAGATGATATTCAACGTGTCGTTGGGTGAGGAGACTTGCTCACTCGACCCATAGTATGATCTCTCCTCGATATTTGTCCATCCCTGTTCGTTGACCATCATCTGGAAGGTCTTCGTGCTCCCTTTCGAGTTGACGGCCCTCAAGAGCCAATCCAGGACCAAGAAGCTCTTCTTGTGGATCATCATGTCGCGAATCGTCGCCTCGCCAATGGGGCTCCTCTTCTGCCTCTTGATAATCCGGTTCAACTGTCCAGGTGCGTTGTCCGGGTTCTTCTCCGCCTGAATCAACGCGTTGATGGCTTTGGCGCCCGGAAGGCGTCCAGTAATCAAGCATCCTGTTTGGGCACACCAGAAAGCATACAGCTGTAGCCATGCCGCATTTCCCTTCCCAACATAGGAAAGAATGATCTTCTCCGCGCTGGTCTTCTCCTCGAAGTGCAATAGCGAAGAGGTCATGCATCTCAGCATACACTCCCAATATGTTGCGTTCTTGCCTTCTGCAAGACACGGCCCAAATACAGTTTGTATGATTGGGTACCCTGTATTGTTGTCTATGTTGAACTTCACATTGACAGTCGCGCCGCTCAAAGTAATACCCCCTTCGAATGAAGTGTAGGTATCATGTCCAGCAGTTGGGTTGATAGTCGTCGTCACCGCCAGAGTTCATTCGGAAAATGGAGTCGATGATCTCGTTGTCGATCTTGACAGCATCGCTGGCTTGCGACCCCCCACTTGGAGCTCCCGGCTGGGGGACTGGCCCACCAGCGGTTTGGCTCCTTTGTCCGGGGCTTGATGCCGACTTCTGCTGTCGCTCAGTCTTCCGCGGCGGCTCCGTCTTCGATGAGCCCATCACCCACCATGTCGGCTCTTCCCCAACCACGAAATCCTCGGGGTACTTCTCCAGTTCCCTCTCGATTTCATGAATCGTGCAGTATTTATTCTGGAAGAATTCGATCATGACGTCCTTCTCGGCCTTCTTCTCGATTTCCTTCATCCAGCTTTCCCACTTGCGCCGATCTTGGTTCTCAGCGGCCCTGTCGGCCGCGTGCGGTGCCAAACTGATGGAGTTGATGTTCATCGCAGGCAGCTTCGACTCATAGATCATATCGATGCACCACAGGAAATCCCTGGCGTACTCGATCTCCCGGTAGAGATCGTTCAGCTCCCTTTTGTCTGGACGGAAATAAGCTGTATACGACTGATCTTTGGAGTCCTTCTCACCGAGCAATGGCTGCAATCTCCTCATAATGAACGATACGCACATGAGTGAATTGACCGCCCCGATGCACGCATCAGAGATGTCACTGGGGGTTGACCCACAGATCATCCAGCGCAACAGATTGTTCTGGCTGGCATTCTCATCCCTCCGCAGTGCATATGCGAGGTTCTTCATCGATGTCTGCAGCTCATTCTGGTATACCAACCCAAGGTCCCAATTCTTCTGGTAGTCGTCCTTGGAACCACGACCGTAGGAGTCGATCTTGGGAGCCTTGATCACGCTCAACGTGAACACTTTCCCCCAGTTTCGATCCCTGTATTTTGCGATTCTCCGATCGTGCCTCTCAAACTCTGCAGTCGTCTGGAACTCCTCGGAGCTCCTCCACCTTCTCGATGACGATGCCCTAGATGACTCGTCGCTGATGAATTCTTTGTACACCTCCCCAACCGGGGTGTTCTGGTGGAATGCTGCTTTGAACGACCGTTCATCGTTGTCCTCGGCCACGCCCAATGCGAGATCCCAGATGTTCGCGATTGATCTCAACATATCCGCCCCGTCTATGCAATACTTGGTTACGTCGAGCAACTCGGGGTTCTTCGCTAGCATCGTTGCCTCACCGCAAAGTTGGTTCAGCGCCGACACGATCTTATTTCCCTTGCTGCAGAATTCCCTCCATCCAAGCATACATTCGTCGGCAGAAAGCTGTCCGAAAACTTTGCTGATGAACTCTAAGGCAACCCTCATAGACTGCCCTTCACCTTTCATCATCCCGCGGCCCTTGGCAGAGTAGTACGCAGAGTTTGCATAAATAGCGGGGACGCCTATGTCCTCGATCCACTTCACGCACATACCCAGGTCGCTGCTCATCTCCATCCTCTTGGGTATCCTCTTGCCTTCCTCGATGGCGTTCTTCACCAAATTTCCCAAGAAGATTGCCGCTTGCCTAGATTTCCCGACAGGCACGCAGAAGAACTCATTCGTGTTGACGACATTCGGATTGGCAGTCATCTTGATGATATTCTCCAGACCCAGGAAAACCCAAAATAAGCGGCTGCAAATGAAGCCACGGAATTGTCCCAATACGATCCCAGTTTCAGATTGAGGTGATGAACTCGTCCAACTCCTCCTTGAAGCTTGGGGTTCGGGACTGACCCAGTTCCCCGTATGCACCAGAGGTTCGGGACTGACCCAGCACCTCGGTTGTGCAGTTGGGGCGGTGCAAATTTCTCTCGCAGTAGCTTGGTGCTTCCGCGATCTCCCTCGCGTAATGCAAGCAAGAGCGAGTTTCAATGGTGCTGGCTTGAGGCACCTTGCTCGAGCACAAAAACGGCGAAGGATCACACCCACAATTATTGACGTGTACAACTGGGTTTCTTTGGTTTCACGACCGGCACAAGGTCCATGTTCATGGTTTCCATTGCATTTCTTAGACAACGAGCCACCAAGTTCAAAGTTCCATGAGACAACTCTCCATGGTTTCTTGATTGGCATGGGTTTCTTTGCATATCTTTGTTTCAAGCCATAGCGACACCAATCAAACTCGTGACTAGTCCCATCATGCACGACCTCACGCAGTCTCTCATCTTTCCAATAATCACAACTTCCAGGCAACTCAAACAAAATCGCAGCTCGTTTTGTCATGGCATGCCGTTTAATTTCAACGAACCGTTCAAATAATCTCCAAAATTCTCTTGGTTTGGCCTCGATTTTCTCTGCGGTGTCAATGCCGCGAGTCTTGTTGAGGCGTGCCCATGATGATCCCCCCGTGCAAGGCCCGGCGAAGAACAACAAATCGGGAGGTTTGGTAAGCACATGTCTGGCGATTCTCCCCCCGTACTCGCTCAGTAAGTCATCAACCAGAGTTATGGTGACAACCTGCGGCCCGTCATGGCGGGCAAGAGCAGTGAACCAGTTACGTGGTTCAGAACCTGCCATCAGCACGATAGGCCGCGCCAAGTCAACACTGTAAAGAGTGACGACTGTGCGAGTTCTCATACCAGGAAGCGAGACATGCACAGGAGCGCGAAGCACACCACCGTCGTGTTTAACCATCGCGAGTTCAATACCCGGCGCTAACTGTGGCTTGTGCTTCACCGCAATGCGATACGGAACAAAACAACGACCAGGGACAAGCTGCTCGTGATTGATATGCAGAAAACGCATGAGCAATTTCAATCGGAGCAACGTTTCCAAAGCAAGGTCGTTAACACACTTCAACTCTATGCGCTCGTTCGACAGTTCTTCAACAAATGCGGCCAGCACGGACTGCATGTCAACATCCCGGGACCCGACGTGAATTGGTCGTGGTCGTGGAGACCGTTCCCGCGCCGGTGCAGCGACCGGTACGGGATGAAACTGCCAAACTGCGCGTTCAACCCAACCATCAATTCGCAAACATTGTAGCCCCGGGTCAACTCTATCCTCAACTTTGAGCCATGACCCATTCTTCAGAAACCAAGTGGAACGAAGCCACTTGCTCCCAAACGGTGTCATACCCGCGAGTGGAGGTTTTACACGCATCAATCTGGGTCCCTTGGCAACAACAACCGGATCATGTCCTTCATGCTCATGCAATCCCTCTTTGGATGTTAATCAAGACCACCATAGGTCCGGGGGCATGATCGGTATGTGTGTGTACGGAAATGTTGGAACTCCGTCAACTGTCCCCGAAGCGGTCTGCATGGTCCCCTTTATGGGATCACACGTGGGTGTGAGCGCCTTGAGTGTATCCGGGTCAGACAGCAAGCTCGGGTCAAGTAGACCAATCTGCAAACATGCATGTTTCCATTTGCGCCCATCATTGAACGCCTTGGTGTAAATGTCGGCCGCCATCCTGTCGGTGACCTCATACGCCAAGTACATGTAATCACGTGTGAACATCTCACGCATCCACGAAATGCTAACACCTGGCTTCTCTCAAGGTGGCGCATCGTGGGGTTTCTCCCCGATCGCACGACACCGATCATAGCCTTGTAGAACACAAAGTTCGGTGACTTCTTGAGGATCCGCTCTACCAACTTGAGAGCGGGCACACCCATCGATCTCATGGCAACATCGGCCGCAACTATCTCGGCCTCGGGAGTGGAGTGACTCACACAACCCTGTCTTTTAGAGCTGCCAGACAACGGAAACCGGGTATTAGGCCCTTGTATATTCAAGTGTCCACCGGAGGTGGAACGCAGCGAGTCAATGCATCCCGCAAAGTCAGCGTCCGCATACAAGGCCAAGTGCACATCGTCCATAGGGTCTCCAACCCAATCGACCATGCGCCAATGTTTGGTATGATGCACATAGCACATCAAGTGATGCAAACCCCGATCATCGGAGTCAGTCCACCTATGCACGTTCCGTGCTAGGCGATTCACTTGCCGCAACAAATCGAAGCGAGCAATCCGCGCACCGTACAGCAACTTCATCAGTACGCTAGCGGCTTGCGGAGCAAGGTGTCCACGCACGGGCTCCTTCATGGCCAACTCAGGAGTCCCTCCCCGCTGGTCCGGCACTGTGGCAGAACCGTCGGTGGGCACAAGATTGTTACACCAATTGCACACGACTGACGGGCCCTCTCTGGCAGGCTTCCGTGAGACGTGATTCTTTGTTTCTTCATGCAACTCAGGGGTGACAACCTTATTCAACTTCACGTCGCCCGCCACTTCAAGATAGCGGTCGACACAGGAACGTAGGAACTGTTCCATGTCATAGGTCTCCGTTGTTACTCGGTGTCCGTTCCCGAGAGTGACGTTTCCCTTGCTTTGATTGCAACCAAGGTACATGTCAAGTCCAGTCTCGGGCTCAATCTTCAAACGTGTACGCAACATGCTCCACCCTTGGGCAAGGTTCTTCTGCGGCCCTGCCATTTTGAAGTCGTCGACATACACAACCAGAACAAGCTGGTGCTTTTCATGAATGTACACTGAAGGCCATTCTTCGCCGATGGGCTCAAAACCAACGGCACGCACCGACTCATCGCAGTGCTGCTCCCAAAATGTTCCCGCATCTGGGTGTCCGTACAGCGCCTTCCTCAACGGGACGACTGGTCTTCTGTACTTATCCCATTTGCATTCACTTGGCACAGCCTCCGGTGGCTATTCAATCCAACACGGCGTGCCTCTCAAGGTGGCCTGTATGTACGCCTGAACAGCGTCGGCCATCTGCACGTCCCAGCCATCATGACAACCCAGAAAATCCGCCCAACGCGAGGCTTCAAATGAAGCAGGAGAGTTCCCCAAATCCTGCAACATCGCAGCCTCAAAGCTTTGGTTCTTCACTTGGTTCCCCAGCAACACGCCTCTACCCTTGAACTTCCTCTTAGGATCACCAACAGGCAACTGTGAGTGCTTTTCAACGCAAATGCCGTGTGCGCGAGCCATGTGTATCTCTTCACCTTTAGCTTTTGCCTCCTTGGCTACAGCGTCATATTCACGTACCGCGCCAAGATCGAAGACGCCCTGGTCGATTAATCCCGACCATTCGGGTTAGTCAACATCTCTTTCCGGCCTACCGGCCTGGATACTAAAGCGTCGAAGAATCGTACAACTTTCGCAGCTTTCTCTCTGTGCTGTATTCGCTCAGAAGTCACGCACGGCATCGATGGGTACTTCTTGGCTTCACCGTCTTCGCCTATCGCAGGCATTGCGAGTGGCACTTTTCCAGAAACTACCTCAGCAGTCTCCTCCCATTCATACCAGGTAAGATCCGTCGATTCGTCGACCGATGGATCCGTCCCCGATGCCGTCTCAGCTTCGTCGTTATGACTCTCAATGACTGATGCAACCGCCTTCGTCCAGTTTGGAGTCGACTTTGATCGCTCCTCAGACTTGAACTTCCAGGCATAAATTACCACCAGACACTCAAATTCTTTCTCAAGCTGAACGTTTCGTCTCAAGACGTCTTGGGACTGTTTGGAATCCATGAGAACAACCACCCCGTCGACAGGATTAACAACAATCCTGACCCATTCAAGCTCAGCCAAGTGCTTCCCATCCATTGGGTTCTTGATCTTTGATATGTTCTTCCGCAATCCCCATTTGTACTGCCATTCTACTCCACCCCAGCGGTTCCGAAGCATCGCTCGAATTCTCTTACCACCGGGCATCTGTAATGTCCGTGCCTCTGCCGGCGCGGAAATCTCAGACTCTTTACCCTTGGGATCTTCTTCTTTCTTTTTGCCACCGCCCTTCACCTCGGCCTTCTCTTCTTTGGTGTAATATTTACTCATCATCTTCCATTCTTCAGGAGTGAACTCCGGAGGTCTCGATGTATTCATTAGCCTGAATCCATCCTTCCCGACGGGATACGGTCTTCCGGCCTTGTCGATTTTAACCTCCTTGCCATCGTCGTTGACGTACGTGATGCCATCCCCAGGTAGTCCAACTGACACGTGTGGAAGGTCGGACTTCGCAACCTTCTCATCGCCCTTGGAGTGTCCATCTCCTTTCCCTTTCGAAGAGCTCGGTCTAGCATCTTCTTCTCCTGCATGATCCCCCCGATCTCCGGCGATTACCTCCGGGCCATCGTCAGCAGTAGACCAGCGATCTGATCGACCTCGTCATCAAGCAGTCGCTTCTCGTCACTCTGCAGCAATTCAGGCTCGTAGTCCTCATCTTCGATCAGGCGGTCACGCGCATCCAGACCGATTGCATCGATAGACATCTCTATTCCTTCCAAAGTCTCGTTGGCAACCTTGTACTTCTGTTGTATCGGGAATGTCAGAGGGGATTTCAGAATCATCCTCTCCGTCTGATGTGGCATTCTCAACCGAGGTGGAACCTTTGCCTTCTTGATGTTCAGCTCTGTGCCCGCAAATGCAGTAAGTGCCCAAGCACGATACTTGTTTGCCCAATGCATACCGGTGCTCAACACATATCCAGCAAATATACCAGTTTCCCCTCTCGGTTCGAACTTCTCCCTCTTCCCCCCTCGTGCTTCACTCGGCTTGAAGTCCACTAGCGCACCAAAAGGTATCTTCTCGCCCCTGAACTCCTCGCCATGCAGCCTCATCCATGCACTCGATCCGTTCACCTCTTCGATGTTCATGAGATGGCACAGAGTGGTGATGGCCTGCACCCAATAACACGTGGGTAGACCGGCATGTACTAGACAAGCCGAAGTCTGGTCAATGATGAATTGATTTGTTCTTTCAGCAAGGGAATTATTCTGCGGTCGTCCAGGCAGCGATAGGTCGTGGTTCAGCTTCAGCTCCACGCACGCATTGATCAGTTCTGGGCCATCATCCGAATACACCTGCTTGATTTTCCTTCTCCCGCAGAAGTGCTTGATAGCCCTGACGACGGAGTCAGTGTCTCTTCTCGCGGTGGGATAAGCCATGATAATTCCGGTATATATGTCCCGGATGATGAGCGCCTACCTGCCTTCCACTTCATGATCTCCTGATGCCGTCACAAAGTCGAACGTCACCAGGTCACCGAACGTCTTCACTTCTCTTTTGAATGCTCCCGTTCGTGATCTGAAGTGTCTCATTTTTGCCTTGACGCATGATTCGCAGAAGGGATTTCGGTATCTGTGTGTAAGCAAATGAGCTATGGAGTTGGCGTCCTTCTTGAGGACTCCCACTTTCCTCTTTATTGATGATCCTTCGTACACGTCTACTTCGATTCCGGCATCTGGATCATCTTCATCAACCTCTTCCTCGTGAGCTTCGGCATCACCACGTCGATGCGGGACTGACCCAACATCTACAGGTATTTCCTCAGCCACGGGAGGCGGACGTACCGGACCGGCTCCTCCGGGTGGCCCGAAGTCGAATGCCCCGTCGTGGTGTTCGCCCTCGGCCTCTGCGGACTCACCGACAGCGGCGGGTGTGACGTCGTTTTCGTCGTCACCTCCCTGATCTGCCTCGTCGTTCGTTACCATCGCCAATACTTCCGAAAAGTGCTCCTTGAGGTCGTCTATCGTAGGGCGATGCTGTTACTCCGAAGCTTACCATCACTCACGAGGTAAGGGATGTCGTCCTTAACTTGTAAGTGCACGAATCCTTGCTTTGGTGTAACCATAAAAGGTAATTTACCAGGCATCCAGTGAAATGCATAACCCATCTTCATGCATCTCCTCCCAACTGACAATACCGTGGGTGTCTCATCCAATACATGCGGCTCGACAGTCTCGTCCAACTCGTCCACGACTATCTTGGCCACATCGGATGTGGAAGTGGAACCATTCGCGGTTTGGAACACGATCTCGTCGTCATCTTTCACGATGTCGACGCCCAGGCTCTTCGCCTTGGCTCGTCCGATGAGATCATGACCACATCCGGTGTCCATCAACCATTTCACCCGTTTGCTGATGCACGTTGACATGGCGAAAACGTTCTTCGGCATACCATGCTGCTTCTTCCAGACGACAGCCGATTCCTTGATCTCGTCCTTGTTCCGATCATACTCGAACATTATGCTGCTTTCCTTGGTCACCGGGAAGTAGTGCCTCTTATATATATCATCCACCACTTCTCTCAGTATTTTCGCACGTATCAATGATCGTTGGACTTGATAGGCTGATAATTCACGATGATCACTGCTTTTGAACTTCTTCTCGTCGACGTACACGTACTGTTAAGGCTCATTCTCATTGTCCTCATAACCGTACCATTCCCCTTTTCGTTCCCATTGCCTTCTCTCGTCTTCGAGGTAGGTGATCTCCCCATTCTCGTCGACGTCGAGCACTTCCTTGAACCATACCATTTTCTCGGGGATCTCGGACTCGCCAGACCATCTCGATGATTCGCTCATCACGTCGTCATCGTGCTCGTGGTAGATAGTCTCGGCCTCATCCGGTTCGACCTGATCAACGTCCTTCTTGAAGCTTACCTTCCCCGCAGGAGCCGATTGCTTCAGGACTATCGCAGGCATTGCGATGGCCCTCCTCGCAATGGCAGGCGCTGCGGCTTTGGTGGCAGCCTTCGACTTGGCTTGCGCCTTGTCATTTGACGTTGCTGGAGCTGAATTGTTCTTGATGAGCTCATGCCTATATTTGCAAGCGCTCCCCTTATCGCACTTCCCCTTCTGAAACGCGAAGCATGCTCCATCATCTCTCTTTGGTGACGATGATCTGGATTTGGATTTGCCCTTTCCTTTCCCCTTGGACATACTCTCCAACTTGTGCTCCGTCTTCTTGCTGTGGGAAAAAGTGCATTCATTTCCTTTCACGCACCCCTTCGCCGATTTGAAGTGGTACCAGCTGGGGTTATCCTTGCTTCCGCCCGGACTCTTGCCTCTGTCGCTGGCACCGTCGGACTTGCCGTTCTTGCCAGCGTGGCCCTTTGCCTTGGCTTTTGGGAGCACAGGAGCGGCATCAGGTCCACCGGGTTTCACCTTTCTGCCCTTGCCACCCTGGTTCTCCTGTTTGCCAGTTGCTGGAGCCGCATCCTTCCCGCCTGACTTCATCATCGACTTGACCGATTTCTCCTTCATGTCGAGCATCAGGTCTTCCCGATCTGCCTTGATCTGATAGTCGATCAACGCCAATAAGAATTCATACGTCTTCTGTGGATGCTTGTCCGGTAGTCTATGGTAGGCATTGAGGCCGAACTCCATCTTCTTGCTCCCTTTGATCTTCCTGTAAAGGATGTCTCTGAGAGCCAGCTTACTGGGTCTGTCCTCGCTCCTCATCTTCAGCAGCAAATCATACCATTTGTTCCTGAACATAACCAAGTTCTTGTCGCCAGGAAAGTCAAGGTTGAATAGATGCTCGATGTGGTAGACAAGATCCGTTCTATCGGAAGTTCTGAATGATTGCATAACTAATGCCACCAACTCTCGTCCCTTCACGATCACCCCTTGTTGATGTCGTAGTTCAGAGTGTAGTGTAGCATCGAGGTATACGTCCTTGGCTTCGTCAGGTGCTTGTTTCAGCATGTTCTGCATGCCCATGGCCATCTTAATATCTATCGTAGCAAATCTGTCGCCACCTGAATCGCTAAGCAAATCCAGGTCTGGGTTCAACCCAAGAGCCTGCTCCAGCCATTTCGTCCATGCGTCGGTATCTGGATATGCACATGCGCTCAGAACATTCATCAGCAGTTGCATCTTCCAGGTGTCAAGTTGATGGA